>JACM01037823.1:0-18033 GCA_000787095.1 Periophthalmodon schlosseri
AGAAAATGGATGGATGGATGGAATTTGTCGTTTTAGATGAATATGTCAATTTAAAATGTCCAAATTATATCGTATTGATCCACGGGTGTCATAGATTATAGCTATAGAGCAGACACAAAACAATAGCTCTTCTTTAATGCCATACTGTGATATTCTAGGCAATGCAATAACATCTCCATGGAGACAAGCAGGTGACAAAACCCTCACCAGACTAATTAGAAGTTTGAAATTCAGTGTAATAATGTGATGGCTGCTTGTGTGGGCGCAGTGTTGTGAATCCATCCACTTGGAATATCTAACAAAGTTTTCTATATTTAATTGTAATTGTGTGAGTTGCCATTGGCCAGCAAAAAGACTAAAACCAAATAGGCTATAGTTAAATGTTACTACTTCATAAACACATAGGCCTAGCGATTTTCTGTATCTCACTGACTCATGTGTAATATCTTGGCAACTCTTGGCAAAAACCTGTACTAAAGTTAAATGCAAACTATTGATCCATGTCTGGACAGGGATTAACGCGACTCGGCCTCCATTTCCCATCATGCCCCTGTGCCTGCTCGAGGCTCCATAAAGTTGTCTGTAACACTGTAAACATTTGAGCCCAATAATCTGGCGGTGAGTTTGATAAAGCGCTGGGTTCATGAGTGTCACTTCTGTTAACTGCTCCCAATGCGAAGGCCAGTATTTTTGCACTGTGGATCATTTTAACAACAACAAGTTATTGAATGAATAAGCCCCATAGGACAAATAAACCCCAGTCTGTATACATTGTGAATGAAGGGGTCGTATTCAGTATTTTTGAGTTAACTGAAGGCTTATAATTAAAGGCACAGTATCATTTTAAATGGATTGCAGTGGTCCAAAGTTATTCCTCACTTTTCCTCTGCATTCTCAGCATCCTAATTATTCACCATGATGAGTTTATAAGCACTTTTCACAACTCTCAGAGACCAAAGCTAACAAAAACTGGCATTCTAACGCACACTTCCTGATTATCGGACAATAAAACACTTTATAATTAGATGCAGAAAGGACGCAATGGACTTATTTTGACCTCAGGAGCTGCTTATACAAAATATTATTTATTTATTTATTTATTTATTTATTCATTTGGTTGGGACATTGCGCGTTAATGAACAGACATGATTTAACATAAGGCTAATTTCCATCCATTGTCCCAAGGGCTGGGGTCACAAAGGGTCAAAACATTAATAGTACATTAGTACAATTAGTACAATAGTACATATTAGTACAAAATTAGCTCAAATACATTGCAAAAAATCGGGTACAGGGCCTTTAAAGGTGCACTCTGGAACTTTTTTGGTTTAAGATCTGCTGCTGTTACAAGTTACATCTGTGATATGGCTTTATATGGATGAAATTATTTATTTATTGAAATAAATCTATCTTGCATTTATTTAATTGCTATGGTGTTTTTATTACTAAATACCTTGAAAAATATGCATTCTTACAGTGAGTGGGGATGCCTCTCCACAGATCTGACTCTCTCCTGCTAGTTTCGAGGTATTGAAACGTTTAATGCCATACTGTGGATTGTTCCAGGCAAAGGCTAAGGTACAGTTAACCTTAAGCTACACTTTATTGTCCCTGTATAAGGGAAATTTGTCATCTGCATTTGACCCAGTAACATCTTCCACCAGAAAAGTTACATAGCCATCTCATTACTTTTAATGAGATGGGTTGTGGTTATGAGCCAGGCTGCAAAAAAAATAAAATAAAACAAAAATAGCAAATATATGACCTGTGTTTTTACAGGGAATGTCTGCTGCTTTTACATTCTAATTTTGCTTATATTTTTTGCTACATAATTCCATATATCTTACTTCATATATTTGAAGTCTTCCTTATGTATATAAAATGCAGAAAGTAGTGAACTTGAAGGGCACAAAACAAAACAAAAAAACAAACAAAAAAACAAAACAAAACAAAACAAAACATTGAATGAGAGGGTGCATCCAAACTTTTGACTGGTAGTGTTGAATATATGGATTTGTTCTCTATATACAGCCTAGTTTAAATGGGATGCCGGGCTCTTTGGTTGGAATAAAACACATTTAAACTGCATCTTTTGTGCTTCCCACTAGCCTTGAGTTCATTTTTGCATAATTTAATTTGACAGAGACATTCGCAAATGTTAACTTTTTCTTTTAGTTTCGGTTTCATTTGTGGCAAAAACTATGTCGAAATTCACAAGTCCGTTTCACTGTTGCACTGGCTGCTGCTCGGGTTTGGGATTTCAGCACCACGAACAGCGCCGAGGCATGACGCACGATCCACACTTCACCCCTCGCGCGCACAGAAACGCTCCATCACCCCTCCCTCCCCTTCCTTTGGGCAGACCGTCACAAGACCGCTCACTCTCCTCCTCTCCTCGCATCTTTCTCTCCTCGGCTTTGCTCGGATCACTGGCACTAGACAGGCGCCCTCTCTCCGTACTGTCTATCTCTTCGCTAACATGTGAGAAGTGAAGCTTATTGCGTTATAACCTTATCGTAAATTCCTCCTCCGCTTTATCCCGCGGCACCACTTGCATTTTTGGCGTTTTGCTATTTTTTTTTTTTTTTTTTTTTTTTTTTCTGTGCATCTTAGGACAGAAATTTTTTTTTTTTCCAATGAGAGCTTTCTCTGTTTAAGATTCTGCAGCTATCTGGACGAGACGAGGCAAGACGCTGGCATTCGGCTCGGCTTGGGCTTTTGACGTATCACGTTTTCAACCCCTCATTCACTGGAATCTATCTAGCTGTTTTTCCACGCGGATTTTAATAGAAGAGTTTTAAAATGACTGCGACCAAGGAGCAGCCGAACCAAAGGCAGAACCAACAACAACAGGACGAGGTGGGATCACGTTTATATACTTTAGCCATGTTTTTAAGCGTAACTTTTGGACATAATCCATCTGAGGGCGCCTTCGGGCATTGCGTTTTGGATACCGTGGCTCGTGAGACGCGTGGATGCATTGCGTTATAAACGAACCGGAGCTAATGCCGGAACAATCAGCCGTGCACGCCGCTAATTGCCAGCTGTCAAGGCGGGAAAGCAGGTGTTTGGGTAATACAACTGTACCCGTCAGAACGTCGCTCTCCCCGGGTTCACGTACACGCATATACCGCTGTATCTAACAAGTCCACGGTTGTTGTAAGCTTGGGGAATCGGCTGTAGTTGACCAGTGATGTCCGTACGCGCTGTTGTGGAGTGGCGTTTGAACTGCGTTTGGTGACATTGCGCGGATTACAGAAGGGGGCTGGAGGTTAGAGCAGGCTGGGGTAGAGAGACGCGAGTTCTCTTTCATGTATCATGCAGTGGCCGTGGGATGCGCTATTTTCAAATTGGCCAGTCAATATATGCGTTTTTTTAAATACAATGTAGGCCTATACAAAACTAACAGTCTGTCTATTGTATAATGTACTTGGCTTCTACCTTTTGGGCTCGTCAAAGCAAATAATTTATCTCTTTATCTCTTTACATTTATATCTGGCAATTTAAAAAAGAGAGAGTAAAATGGTTGGATTTGTTAATTGTGAATTTGAATTATTAAATGCATTTTATTGATCCACAAAATAAATGAATTGGTCTCGAAGTTGTTCGATAATGCAATTAAACAGTAATGAAGAAAAAAATAAAATAAAATAAAAATCCAAATAATTAGTTATGTAAAGGAGGAATGCATTGAAATGGGTAATCTGTTCTGCACTAATCTAAAGGTTGGCGGTTTGAATCCAACTCTCGACGTAAACATCATTGACTGAGCGGTCAGATGCACTGTCCCACAGTTTTGCGGTGGGATCCTAGCTCCCACATGAATGCTGTCATTGTGTCCTTGGGCAAGACACTTGACCCACCCCGCCCTTAGTGTCTGCGTGTACTGGTGACTGGTGTCACTGGTGTGAGTGGTTCTATGGTGTAAAGCGCTTTGAGTGCCTTGAAGGTGATGGGAAAGCGCTATATAAATATGTGACCATTTACCCATATACATAGATATTGGTCAATACTAAAACTAGATATTCATTTAAATACAGAAAAAAAAAAAAAATGGACCTTTGCACAGTAGTTTTAGAATGACCCACTAAAAATGGCATTATATTGTGTAAATTCTGTTATCTATTGTCACATGTAAAACATGTGGTACGGCTTTGTATCGAAACCAAGGTCAAAATGTTGTTCTCATCTGGGTCTTTTTCTATCATTATTGAACATTTGAAACCCACTATGTGTCAGGCCCGGGTCTACAGGGGTGCAAAAGGGTGCATTGAAACGTCCGTTAAAAATGTTTGCACCCTTAATGGAGGCGTATTACGTTTGCACCCCTTTGAAACTGGAATGCACCCCAGTTTGGTCTGCACTCAATCTAAACATATGCTATTGGATTGTGGTGGTAAAAATGACATTCCTCCTGCTTGTAGTCAGTCAGCCCGATGGACGGTGAGTCTTTGGGGGATACTAGTGTTGGCGCCTCACCTGAGACTGGAGCCGGAGGAGTGAGTTTGTGAGTTGCATTGTGATAGCCCTGTCAGCTGCTCTGTGCAAAAACACATCTGTAAACTGTGTCTAGCATCTGTATTTATTTAATTGTTCAAAGCATAATGGGTTCAAAATACAAGAAATATCACCATGGGGATATTGTTGTCATATTAAGAGTGTAATGTGCATGTGTGGGATGTGCAGCATTGAAGTAAGGAAAAACGCTAAGCCATTTCAAAGCTATCAAAACAGTTCTAAACCAGGTCTAGATCTGGACTAAACCTGGACTAAACTAAGACTATATAAATCCATTACTGGGTCTAGAATATGAACACTATTACTGGGGAGCGGCAGTAGCTCAGTTTTTAAAGTGTTTGTCCACTGATTTGAAGATTCGTGGTTTGAATCCCGCTCTCGACATAAACATCATTGGTAGAGTGGTGTGAGTCCAGCTCCTACAGTCTTGGGCAAGACACTTAACCCACCTCGCCTTCAGTGTCTGCATATACTGGTGACTGGTGTATGAATGTGTGTGTGAATGGGTGAGTGGTTCCTTGATGTAAAGTACTTTGAGTGTCTTGAAGGTGGAAATGTGAACATTTAACAAGGCAAAATGCTAAACTAGGTTAAAGCTATCAAAACAGTTCTAAACCAGGTCTAGATCTGGACTAAACTAGGACTATATAAATCCATGTTGGGGTCTAGAATATGTCTTAAGTAAACAACATAAAATAAAGGAGAGACTAAAACAGGACTAGATTAGGACTATACAAACTGCAATACAAACCAGATTTACGTTAGAACTAAACCAGGTCTAAAGCGTGTCTAAACTACTTCTTTACATCTTAAATTAACCAATATTAAACTATTATTAAACCAGGATTTAACCAATAATGTTAAACTAGTATGCTAAATAGTGTTCAACCAATGCCAGGTCTGAACTAGGATCAAGCCACTTATACCATTACTGCTCTGGGTAGACCTCGCTTAGACCTGTTCTAAACCAGGTCTAAATCAGGTCTAAAACAGAACTTAACAAGAACTAAACCAGATCTGAATATCTTTTATATTATTTTCTGTTAAACTGCATAAACCATTATGATACGTGAGCCAAAACAATTCCAAACCAGGACTAGATCAGGTTTAAACTAGAACTAAACCAGGTCTAGATCAGGTTTAAACTAGAACTAAACCAGGTCTAAACCAGGTCTGAACTATGTCTTAACTAAACCAAAATAAAACTAGGATTAATCCAACTGTAAACCATTACAATATGGGGGCCAAAACAGGTCTAAACCATGTCAACCAAACTAGATTAAACTTCTACATTTCTGGCAAATATCTGATAAATACCTGTGTCTGTCTTGCGATATTAACATTTCCGTGTCAATATTTCAAAACCACTGTACTGTCGGCTCATTGGTTGACTGCCATGTTAAAAATACCATTCTAATCTGACGAGCCTGCTCTCCCTTTTGCACTGGCCCACTCTACATCCATCACCTTCAATTATTGATCTGCGTCTGTCTAAATGTTCTCACTGCTTCTCCAGGCCTAGCCAACATTCCCCTGCTTCTAATACTGCTATTAATACAAGTCTATGCTAAGACAGGGCATTTTAGCTAAGACCTCCTATGAGACCAATATATTCTGGGTTCTCCTAATTGGATTTTGCGCAGTTTTGGACCTTGTTTTTATTCTAAGAAATCTCATAGTCTTGAAAAGCAGGTTGGGAGTCCTCCTGAGATGGGCCAGGGTAGAGATTGCATCATTGGTTTCATGTTATGCATTGAAAATTCACTGGACGCTACTGGCCCGAGGCAAAGAATGAACTGAATTAATGAAAATATGTGTACAGATGGTCAGTGGCACAACTCTATGTATTCTGTGCTAACTTTGATTTATTTCTATACTATTTTAATAATGTCTAGTAGCTTAGGTTGTGCTTAGGTTGTTTGAGACTATGTAATTATCAGGTTACTGCCAAACAACATCTGGCTTGTAGCATGCACTTGTTTAGGTATTATTCAATTTATTTTTGCAAAGCCCAAAATCACAAAAGCAGCCTCTTAGGGCTTAACAAGATCATTGATTTAAACAACAGAAAGTTGGAAAATCCAACAGTGAAGCAGACATTGGTCAAAAACAGGCAGATTATACAGCGTGCATAGAAAACAAGAAAATGGAGAACTGTCCCAGAGCGCCCCCTGTCCTTATATCTTACGATGGACAGGCTGCAGATGTGTCCAGGACTGACGTGCATCCATTTGGAGATAAAGTCCAAATCTATAGCGTCAGAGCCCACTCAAGACTAAAGGACAGAGTGGGGCTCACCCAGGGTAGGGGTCATCCAGCCAAGTGAGGGAAGGGGAGAATTCATGTCCACAGATCAGGATCAGGGCATAGCATTATTTATTTAATAAATGTTTTACACCAGATGTCTGTTCAGTTGTAAATGCTTGGGACTGGCACAAATAACAAAGTTGTGTCTCTTTAACTTAATTTGTTTTTTGGTTTCACCATTTTCCCTATATAAGGTTATACTGATATTATGCTAAAAAACTATTTGGAAGTTATTCTTTTTAGCAAGTGTTGTCCATGTTCTAAAGTAAAGCTGCTCTATGAAACTTCTCTTGTGGGGGGTCCGCCACATGCTTGTCTCCATGGAGATGTTATTGCTTTGCCTGGATGGAATGTTCCCCTGTCAGGCATTTAACTTGTGTGTCTTGCATTTATTCAGTTGAATGTGTGGTTATATCTTGAAAAACATGAATTCTTAATGTAAGCAGGGTCACCTCCCACAGATCTGACCTATAATTTGCCATATGATGGAACATATTCACTGCAATGTTACTTTTAATTAGGGTGGACAACATAATTACATATAAAAGTGGTTGCAATTGAACTGCATTGGTAGAGAGACATTATCAAGACTAGAAATGTTTTGCAATCTGGATGTCCAGAGTCTGCAGTGCATGTGCAGGTTAACTTATTTACAGATTTATGGACATAGCTAACCTGCTAGCTGCCACGTTCCTAATAGGAAGTGTGCATGGGCTCCATTGACTCTGGCTCCAATTCACTTTATATTGAAACACTGTTGCCCCTCTCTCCGTAACTGCTGCTGTCAGGTTCGTCATTTTGGTCTTAAAATATTCATATTAACCCGCTCTACATGATCCTGCTATTTTTATTTCGCTATTATGTCTGTAAATCAAGACATGAACATTAATAACAGACAAATCAGGCACCTTCTTTCCCCAAGGCCGCTCCTGCATTAGCAAAAGGTTTATTGACAGCGTTGCTAAGCGATTGCTCCCTGCTAAACCAGCGATGTGGGCAGCGTTGCTAACGATTGCTCCCTGCTAAACCAGCGATGTGGGTGGGAAGGAGCGTTACCTTCAACAGTCTCGTTCCGGATTGGGTGTTTGGTTGCTATGATACTCGTGGTCGGAATTCCAAATATGGAAATCATCTCCAAATTCACCTCTATAACTGTTATAACTATAACTATAACTGCCTCAGTGACCTTCATTTGACTGGAGCTGAACGCTATGGGTAATACCATCCTCTCTTAATCCACTTCTTTATACGGTCTGTGGTCCCTGGACAGTTTGCCAAATGTCTCTTCCTGCTCTTCAGCTCATTTCACTTTCGACTCATCCAAACAAAACTGGGCTAAAAGTTTACAAGATTGACTTGCAATGATGCAGTGTTATTGCAGTGTGTAAACCCAATTTTGTCCATAAACACCAATGTAAACCTGGTGAACTGGTGCCAGAATACCTCACCTGCTTGTCAGTCTTTGACACAGGAACAGTTAATGCCATATCACATGACTGTATAAGGCTAAGAACTTGCTGCAGCAAAACTGAGACGGGAAAGAGGGCTTTTAGCTGTTTCGCTTCTCAAAAATGGAATACACTCCAAGGAAAACCAAACTGGATATGTTGATGGCACAGTCGCAATTTAATAATCTGGTAACAAACTTTTATATTCACACCTGCACCTGTTTTTAAAGGTTTTATATGGACTTTGTTTGTTTTTTGTTTGTTTTTTACTGCTTGTATTGTATATTAAACAGGGCGCCCATGAAAAAGAGCCCACGTGCTCTCATTGGGTTCCCCTGTATAAATAAAGATAAGTAAATAAATAAAACTTGAACCACTTCCTGTCACACACTCTGTTGAAATGATTGTGTAATGTATATATTTTCTACAGCCTTGTCTCATTTTGAGCTGTGTTTCGCAACGAAAGCTATCGCTATCCCATTGGTCCGCCAACCCCTGCCTGCCCTTAGGAGCCTAACTGGGAACTCTTCATTAAAGTTTCATGATATTGAGGCTGCAAAAAACAAAGATCTTTAAATAAAAGGTGCAGGAATAAGCAAGTCTATTTGAGTGTTGTGCTTACCAGAAGAAGTGTAATCTGTTTTTATTGTAGCGCCTTGTTCATTATTTATCAGGCAGTGCAGAAATTGCCAAAGCGTTAACCACCGTCTAATATGAACGGCACACTGCAGCCAAGTGCTATGAATGATTTATAACGTTATACATCGGGCTGAAGCCGGTGCCAAGCAGAAATACGACTTCTCAAAGGAGACACAAAGGCCTATTAGCAAACAACTCCTAGTGAGGCTTTAAGGCAATGAAAAGCATCAGTGCAACCAGAATTTAATAAGACAGAATAACAACAACATAATGGTTTGAAATGTTGTGTGGTAGACTCGATGAATTGGTCCTAGTTTGAGCCCCATAGACTGCATATATAAATGGACATAGCTAAAATGCTAGCCGCCACTTTTCAAATAGGAAGTGAGCATGGACGTGCTTCCGGCTCTGGCTCCAATTCACTTTGCTTTGAAAAACTGTCGTCCCTCTCTCTGTAACTGCTGCTTTCAGGCTCGTCATTTTGGTCTTAAAATGTTCGTATTAACTCTCTCTACATGATCTTGATGTTTTTATTTTGCTATTTTGTCCATAAAAAAATGTTCGTATTAACCTCTCTACATGATCTTGATGTTTTTATTTTGCTATTTTGTCCATAAATCAAGATATGGACATTAATAACAGACAAATCAGCTGTCTTCTTTTCCCGAGGCCACTCCTGCTAGCATTAGCAACAGGTTTGATTGACAGCATTGCTAAGCGCCCATTCCCTGCTAAACTGGGTTGGAAGGGGCGTTCAACCCTCAACAGCCTCACTCCCGATTGGCTCTTTGGTTGCTATGATACTCAGAATTCCAAATATTGAACTTGGCTCCAAATTCATCCCTATAACTGGTAGCCTCTATGAGCTTTATTTGACTGGAGCTGAACGCTATGGGCGACGTCACACTCACTTAGTCCACTTCTTTATATAGTCTTCCTTCAACGTCCCTGGGCAGTGGAACCCATCTTCAGATCTTGACCTAGTCTTGGTCAGGACTTCCTTAGCTGGAGGATTTGACCTTTTGTTTTGGGTTGATGGGGGAAACCGGAGTGCTTGGAACAAACTCACCCAGCCACTCCCCCACTTTACTCTTTTGGTTTAGCACTGGTCTAGTCTAGGTTTAGTTCCCGGTTAGTCCCAGTTTAGTCGCAGTTTTGATGTGCTGTGTGAATGCATCCTAAATGTTTACAAACTCATAAACACCGCTACTGTTATTACATGTTATGCTATACTTCACCATTGCACATTTAGATAAAAAAGATTAGTTTATAGAGATATTACTTGTATATTATTAACTTGTGCTCAAAGATATTTTTAACCCAACTTTGAAGTTTTACAACATTTACTGTCTCACACTTGTCAACATGCATCACCATAATTCAATCTTATTTGTGTTTCTTCTGATCAGTACAGGGAGACTGGCTGCCCCTGAGCCACAGACCTCATCACATTTTGAATCTAAAAACAAATGCACTGTAACAGCTTGTGCCACCAACTGCTTTTATCGAAGACATTTTTAAATCAATACTTGTCATATTCACTCTGTTGTTTGGCAGGAGGATCTCTCAGCACTATATGTGATTGTGGAGCTAAATATTTATGTAGTTGAAATCGGCATTGTCTGCCAAGCGCGAGACAGAATAGTGTTTCCACACAGAGGGCATTGGCAGAGGCACAGCAAAGGAGCCACGGTTTGGTTTAATTGAAATCAGATCTGCAGAACAAAGCAGCGCTTGACTTCAGCTGGTCCCACATGAAGAGCACTTAAACACACATACAGCAGGTTTTTTTTCTTGAGTTTTACCAAACATAGCTGGAGTTGTGTTTTGTTTCATTTACACATGTTTGAGTAACCCTTTATTATTAGTCTGTCTACATCTTCAAAGCTCAAAATGCTCTGTTCCACCTTGTGATGTCATGAAGTGGTATTTTTCAAGTTTAACAACTCTTTTACACTTTGTTCAGTGGAGATTGGCAGTTCCAGTTCTAAAATTATCCAAATAATTCTAGTGAAGGTGTATGGAGTTTAAAAACACAGCAGAGCACTTCCTGTGTTACCGCGTGACATCACAAGGTGGAACAGAGTTCTATTCTATTTGAAAGACGAACTCAGCCTAAATATGCAGGGTTTGTGTGTTAAACATGTGTGAATGAAACAAAACACAACTCCAGGTATGTTTGTGACGAGGAAACAACATTAAAACAAATGAGACAATAGCGTAATACAGGCACTTCTATGCTATAACATTAAAATCTCATCATTTACATTCCAATATGGCAGTAGTACCTATTTGGGGTAAAATGGAAACTTAGATGTACAGATGCTCAATATATTGAAATTTATTTGATATTTGTTATTTGTGTTGCATTTATCAAATCACCAGTGGTGGAAATTAACAAAGCACAAGTGGTAAAGTACTGTTACTTGTAGAATTTTTAGATATCTGTACTATACTTTACTTCTTTACATTTTACAGTGGATACTTTTTTAATTTTACTTTACTACATTACATTTGAAAGCAAGTATCTGCACTTTCTACTTCACTACATTTTTGAACTGGACTGAAAAGGAAGACATATTTTTGATATGATTTGAGGGGTTATTTTTTACCGTATTTGTGGTAACATCCTGACAAAAGTTTTTAAGTTCAAGCTTCGGCTTTCAGCAAACAAAAATAAATACCGGTACACAAAATTCATAAAACAAAAATGAAGACATTGATTTGTATTGTTACTGTTGATCAAAATATGTATCATTTTTTTAATCAATACAACTACATTTAACACTTTAACAAATTAACAACACTTGTGTGGAATACTTTTACTTTTTACTCTTAAAGTACATTTTTATTGGTACTTGGTACTTGGTACAATGGTACTTAAATACTTTCACTTGAGTAACTTTTTACCTCTGTATCTGTGCTTTTACTTAAGTAACCAAATTGAGTACTTCATCCACCACTGCAAATCACAAACACTGCTATTATTCAGAGAATAAAACGTCTTCCGCAAAGAACAAAATATCCTTTTTATATTGAAAAATGTGATGTACCTGTAGTTTAGACCTCTACAAACATGTTCTGAAATTCATAGGATTCTTGCAGTTCATCAGTTCATATTTCAGTCCTCTCTTATGTGAATGCTCTGGAGTTGTTTACAGTGTTAGGTCTGAACAGAATCCTACTTTCTAAACATAAATCACAAATCGAATCATATTGCAATACTCCCAATTTTATTTTTTCCTCCAAAATGGTGCAGTCATACTCAGTATTAAAGAATAAAAATCAATGATTGTAACATGTATGTAATATGTTTTGTTTGTTTTTTTCTGTAGCAGGGTTTCAGAGGGAACACAGTGATTTGAGAAAGAGGAGAAAGAGGGAGAGAGCGTGAGATGATTAAAAATGGGAGCCTTTGGGAGAGAGCTGTAAATATTGTATTTGTAGATTTGGATTCAGCGCATGTCTCTGTGAATGTGTTATATAATGTGAAATTTTAATGCGTTTTCAGCTTCACATCGCCTTACATTGGTTGAGTTTCTGAAGACAAAACTCTATAGGCCTAGTTGAGCATACAAATGATGAAAGTAGTCGAAAGGTTTTATTCTGCCTCCACTAGTGTTTGGGAACTAGCTTTACAGATAGCAAACAGTTTTTCCAATAAACACCCATGAAGTCTCTTGCTGTTTTGGACATTTACTGAAGAGTAGATTGTAAAACTGTAACATACAAAAAGATATATGAATATTACAATCATGTTTTTATATTCCTATGAACAAAGATTATGCCAAGCTACATAAAACAATATATAGTAGCCTATTAAAATGTAATATGTTCACAACATTAGCTCAAAGTTAGCTACAACTAATAAAAAACATGTGCAAAACTACAGATTGGCATGATGCTAACATGAATAGAAAATCCTATAGACATGCTAGCGCTATTAGCGTCTTATATTTTAGCGCAAATTTCCAGTGTAAACCAACTTAAAGTGCCTAAAATGAGTTTATAGAGCAAGCTAACAGCTTATAGCATTCTAATACTTGCAGGCAGATATTTGCATTGGGCCAAATGACAGTTTACAGGGCTTAAACACTGTGGAAAGTGACTGAACTGTTGAAAAGTCTGCAACAATATGGCATCTACAGTAGCTCTGAGTAGACTAAACAGATTAACTCAAAACAGAAGTATCTTTCTCCACTGGAGGCAGAGCAAGCCCCAGGGCCTTAACCTGGCCCCTCATTGAAGTCAATAGGCCGTGCTCAATGGCGCATGTTGTGAGTTTAGCCTTTAGCATTTAACATAGAGCGTAGCCAAAGCTAACTATTGAAAAGCGTTTTTTTAAGACAACAGACAGATTTTAAGATAAGAAAAACTTCATGATCTGAAAATCGGTAAAAATAGCCACAAAATTTGATCTTTGTGAAAGCTGAAGGTGCCCTGTCAGCAGTTTGTGATTACATTGCACTCTATGAGAAAAATCCGTTCTGGGCAGGAGGGATTTTTTCATTGTAGTACCAATGAGTGACCACTAATCCAATTCACGATAGCTCTAAACTAGCAATACCCTATCCAGTTATTTTAATAGATCCATGGGGCAGAACAGTTGTGTTGACATCACAAGTTTCTTGAATTGCTATTTAAACTCAACTCCAAAAACGTGATTGTTGTCAGCTGAAATGATTGTAAGCCACATATAAAGTAGACATATTGTGCTTGTGTCTGCTCTATAAACTATGACACCAGTGGATCATTATGTTGTAATTTGCATATCTTAAATCACAATATTAAGTCTAATGACTTAATAAAAGAAACAGGTTTGCTGACTTCTGCGTTAGAAAACCGCAGTGCCCAATTGGAGTTGACGTCGCCGTAAATGTCATCATAACAAAAGGTTGCACGGATAGCTGCACATCATGCTAGCGAGTAGCGGATTTTTTTATTCTGAAAAGTACATTTTGCAGAATAGGTCTGCTTTAACATTTTGTGGAGCCAATCCCAAACAAATAATGAATAATGATAAGGTTCAACATCTGTGGATCATAGCTATTTCCTATCCCATACTATACTATCCCATACATACTAATATCAACACTATGACATCATCAAACGCGAACGCAGCGTAAAATCAACTGTTTTGTTCTATCCAGAGCTGGCACAAAAAAACAAAACCCACATTGGCAGCACAGAGGCGGCCATGTTAGGTACAAACAATATTTTATCTTTTCTTTGATGTATTTCAGAAAAACAACAGTTCGGCCGTGATATTCTAATCAGTGCATTGGCAGCCTGTGCAAAACAACAAGTGCAGGGGCGGGGTGGATTGCTTGTATAGGGCTTGGTGGAGGCTCTAGTACTGCACAATATATATATGGACCATCAAATTAACTACAAACGTGTAGAGTTATTATCTTAAGGAATTATTATCTAAGGAACATTAAACTGTATGCAAAATTCTGTTACAATACTTTTAATGGGCCCATATTACACTAATCTAATGATAACTCTCTGATCTATGTTATAATGTTGTTTCCTCATCAAAAACATACCTGGAGTTGTGTTTTGTTTCATTCACACATTTTTAAGACATAAACCCTGCATATTTAGGCTGAGTTCTTCTCTCAAATAGAAAACACTCTGTTCCACCTTGTGATGTCATGTGGTAACACAGGAAGTGCTCCGCTGTGTTTTTAAACACCATACAGTCATTTGGATCAGGTCAGCTCTGGAATTGCCAATCTCTACTGAACAAAAGGTAGTTGTTAACTTGAAAACTACCACTTCATGACATCATAAGGTGGAACAGAACATTTTGAGCTTTGGAGATGCAGACAGACTAATGATAAAAGGATTATTCAAACATGTATGAATGAAACAAAACACAACTCTAGGTATGTTTTTGATGAGGTAACAACATTATAACATGGATTAAAGCGAAACAATTTTGCATAATATAAGACCTTTAATATACTTATTTTGCAACAAATTCACTTGTATCTTGCAGACAACATAACACCATGCATCTCTAATATAAAGGTTTTTGCAATTTGATTTGGTATAAACATAATAACCCAGTGAAATGGTCTAATGTTTGGCTTCACTCAGCAGTAGTTAAAAGCTGTTGAACAGAGATAGTGGTGTGTTTAAATAGTTAATTATGTTTGACTGGCATGCAGACTGGATAAGAGCCACAGGAGCGGAGCGACAGAACACCTAAAGACCAGTGTATTTATTTTAGCTGGAGCTGGAATATTTCTGAAAACATACAAATTTGTTAAAACACAATAAAATAGATAGACTAAATAGTTCTTATGTGGAACCAGATTCTGTTTTTTTTTTATTTATCTGTGCTTGGTGCGGTCATATTGTGTCACTTGAATCAATGTAAATGTTCCTACATATGCCAATGAAACAATGAACTTTAAAATATTCACAAATAACACAACCTAATACAGGGTTAAACAGTTCAATAAATCAAGTTTTGTATAAAAGTCTGATTTAATATGGTACCAAAACTGCATTCAAACGTAGCTAGTAATCTGACTAATACTTTTCATGTTTACTTTTTACATATTTATTTATTTATTTGATTGTACTTGTAATTATACATTTTTGTCATGTAACTGTGTTATATGCATTGTTGAGAAGTATCTGAATATATGTACCGAAAATACAAATTCAGAATACTAATTTTGAGTAACTGTATTTCGGTACAGTTACTTTTTCATTTGGTGGTATTCAGAATACAGTTATTTTCTAAATTAAAATGAACACATGGCAGTACTTCATCTACAGTTTTGGCTTTGAACTGCACAGTATTAATGAGAAAAATATAAAACCCAGCTCTTACAGTGCGTGTGTGATTTTTCGTCTCTAATTGGACATAAATTAATGCAGAACAAACAGTGTAACAAAAGCAAGCTGTTTGTAATTAAGTCAAATTTTTTACACTATGATATAATACAACTCAGTGTAAAGGTATTCAGAGTATTCAGAATACAGTACTCTGATTTGCCCATGTAACTGAATACGTTACAAAACACATTTTAATGCAGGTATTCAGTATTCTGGAACTAAATAAAATTTTTTTCCCATCACTGCTTAGATGTGAAGATACATTTACAGTACTCTAGCTAAATTAATACAGTTTTGTATAAAATACTCTAAATTACTACACAATTTTAAATTTAACTAACTTTAAGTAATGTAAAGTAGTGTTTTCTTAATTGGCAGCAGTACTTGTAAGTGTTGAGTGTTTGTCCTCTGATACAAAGGTTGGTGGTTCGAAACCCGCTATCGATATAAAACAAAAAAACATCATTGATTGAGTGGTAAGATCCACTGACCCACAAGATGGCCGTGTGATTCCAGCTCCGTGCAAGATGAATACTGTTGTTGTGGCCTTGGGCAAGACACTTTACCGACCTCGCCCCATTGTCTGCGTACACTGGCGTATGGATGTTTGCGTGAATGAGTGAGCGGTTCCTTGATGTACAGCCCTTTCTGTGCCTTGAAGGTGGAAAAGTGCTATATAAAAATGTGACCATGACCATGACCTACTATACTTAAACTTGAGTACACATGTTCATCGCTCTTGGATAATTATAATTAAGACAACCCTCATGCATAAATTCAGCATTTCTTAGACATTTTTTGATAACATTAATCACACACCAGACACTTATTTTCTCCCTGGTATAGTTCCCATTATCACCCATTATCCCATCCATTGGCATAGACACACACAGTATCCAGCCCATAGGGGAATAGTGTCTCTCATGTCTTGAAATATCTTTGTGTGAATGCTGGAGTCGTGTTGAGTTGTTCTGGGTCAGACTGACACTCTTCTGCTCTTCAAAGGATTAAACACAATTATGAATGTGAGACATGAGTTTTAGATGTGAACAGACACATGATCAGGGAAGAGCAGGTTTTACATGAGGAAAGATGGTATCTATTAAAAAACATTAAAGAAGTAGTTTACAAGATTGTTTTAGCATATTTCTGTCAGTGTAGCAATTGTGATACTCGTGGTTACTGGTGCGACCGCAGCTCAAGTGTTTGTCCTCAGATCTGAAGGCTGGTGGTTCGAATCCCGATCTCAACATAAACATCATTGGAAGAGCTGTCAGATCCACTGACACGCTGGTTGGTGGTGCGATTCCAGCTCCCACAGATGAATGCAGTCTTTGTGTCTTTGGGCAAGACACTTAACCCACCTCTCCCCCAGTGTCTGCGTACACTGGTGTACGAATGTGTGTGTGAATGGGTGAGTGGTTCCTTGATGTAAAGCGCCTTGACGGTGGAAAAGTGCCATAGAAAAACGGAACCATTTAACATGTTGCATTTAGTTGCCATATGAATCTTAATGTGAACAGTTGATAATGAAGAGCAGATGGAGAGGCTTAAGTGGCGGTTGGTTCTGCTGCTGCTGCAGCAGAAGAGTGTGTAATCGAAATGGCAGCATAGAGAGCAGGAGAGAGAGTGCATTTACGTGAACGACTTGAGGCGTGGTACATGGTATTAATCTTCACAAAGATAACACTTCCACTTCAATGTACATATGTAAAATGAAAACCGCCATATTGCACTGTGTCTCCTGGGATTCTGAAAGCAATATGACAGCACGATATTCAGTGTTTACACAGCTGAAATCATGCCTGCAGCCATTTTTAATACTCTCTGTGTAATAAGCTCTATTAACTACATTGTCATCAAAACTAGCAAAGCATGTGCGTACGTGTGCAGCTGACTGATTTTATTACAGAGGAAAAATGAAAGGATTAATGGTCGGATTTATATGTATCAGCGTCCCATTGTCCTCAAACCAGTTCAGAACAATGCAACTAATTCTCTGGAGGTTTTAGTTTGAATGTGATTTGGTGTCATTTACACATTGATCGCGCGCTTCCTACTCTCAAATCTCTATTAAGTGCAATTTGACACAGTTCTATAGGAAAATTAGACCACTGGTCATTCTTGACAAAATGATTCTACTAAGATATTTCTGCAGCGTGTTGGATTGGTTCTAGTAAACAGCTGACCTAGAAATTTTGCCTACTCTTATCTGTCTAGGTACAGTCGTAATACCAAGCTATTGGTAACATTTTGAGGACTTTAG
>KN473641.1:0-14247 GCA_000787095.1 Periophthalmodon schlosseri
TATAGTCCAGAAAATACGGTAATAGATTTATAGATCTGTGTAGGTGATCACGATTTAGATTTCATCACGATTCATCTAAACTTTGTATCTTTGTTTTTTAAAGAGGTAAATAAAGTAAAATAATCTCCTTCTTCAGAGAGTTCAGACTTCACTATTATTGGTTAATTCCACCTGTCACTCACTCAGAGCCTTAGGGAGGCTGACCAATAGGAGCAGTGGGTGGGTGTTTGAGCAGAGAGCTGCGTTAAACAGACGGATGAGGTCACCCAGCCCTAGATCAGCAGTTCTCAAATTTTTTGAACCAAGTTTTAACTAAGAAAAGCTTTGGCCTCGAGCGTAAAACCGCATCTATAACAGGTCTATTTCAGGTCTTAATTAGGACAAAACCAGATCTAAAATAAAACTTGGAACTACAGTAGCAAAGGTTAAGTAAGAAACAACCAAAATGAGGACAACAAACTCTATAAAACTGACGAAATTAAACAAATATTTGAACAGTAGAGGAATCGGTCAACCACCAGAAGCAACTCACGGACCAGAGTTTGAAGAACACTGACAAATGATGCATTAAGTCATCTTTCCTTTAGTCATGTGATCAACACAATGTCGGCCTCTGGTTTCGGCTGCGATTCGGCCTAAAAGCTTCAGATATTATCTAACCAACATAAACCTGTCTCTGCTCATCTGCGGGATCAGTTTTGAACAGATCTTATAACTTTAGCATTAGCGCATCAGGTAAAAAGTGCAGTAGTGAAGCACATTGCTAAACGTGGAGAGTTTATAGCCAGTAGCTGCACACACACAACACAACAGAGGACACTGTTGCTCGAGTCAAGGACAGGGCTGAGTTCCTGTTGGGAGCTCACCAAGAGAACGCTCTGCTGACCTGATCCTCCCACACACCCACACACCCACACACCCACACACCCACACACACAGATACTATAAAACCTGTAAACACACACTCCTCAGGGCTGTTCCCCGTCCTTAAACCTGTAAACACTCACTCCTCAGGGCTGTTCCCCGTCCTTCCTGAAGGGCCCGTAGCTGTTCATGTGAGACGCAATAAATCCTTCTGACTTTACATTTCAGACTCAGGTTCCTGTTTGACGCTTACACCAGAAACCAACATCCTCATTTAACGCTCTCTGAAAAACAACTAACGCGCACGTCTTTACTGTAGAAAAGTTAACGTTTCGAACTTTACTCTGCTTTTGTTGTTTGATCGAACAAGGGAATTACATCTCCTGTTTTTTTAATGCAAGCAAATAAACACAAACTCTTCTACCGGAGTTTTATCAAAACCTCAAAATCATTACAATCCTGTTTAAGTTCCTGCACAGTTCTTACTTCCCCCACAAACAGTGCAGTTACTCAGATGATGCAACTCATCTAGACTGCAGGAAACAGAACGCATTTGAAATGGGACTTTTAATACTAAAGTTAATGATGAGCTAAGTTTAGTCTTGTAAGTGTAAAATAAAGGACTTTTTAGTGTGTTCACTGCAGATGGAAAGTAAATGTGGCTAAACCTGGTGCAGATGATATTTTAATGAATTCGTACAAGGTAATAAAATAAAGAAAGAACTAAACTAAACTAACTTCTGCTTCTCCATGTGGCTCTACTGAACATTTCCCATCTGGTCGCACTGGTTCGGTTGCAGTTGCGTTGTAGTTACCTCTTTCATCCTGAAGAAGGCCATCCCCGTGAGCAGAGAGTCGGATCCGGCCTGATGCTGTCGGCCGATCCTCTTCAGCTCCAGCTGATCGGCCACTTCCTGTAACCCTCCCTGAAGACGCCACACGACATTTTTACTTTCACTTTTTACGCTTGAATGGCAGATAAATTGTGTGCAGTTAAACGTGAAACAAAAAGTCAACAGTATTTACAAAGTTTTCATGACATTATTGTTGGTTGAATGTATAATATGAGGCACTAGGCCTGTCACAATAATTACTGTATCAACTTATTCTAAATATGACAGAAAGAACTTATTTTTTCAGGCTCAAAAGAAAAAAATAATCACTTTTTTTGCACTAGGGGCCAATGTGACAACATTAGGGCTGTAGCTGATGGAATAGTTAACACCTATGAGGAATTTTAGATACTAGAACTAACTACTTAAGTGTTTCATTTCAGTGCTATATATTGCTGGCCACATTTTTTACAATCCGTACACTTAGGCCTGTCACTATAACACATTTGGAAGTACAATACTGCTACAGACAAATAGCAGAGTAAACAGAATAAGGATCACTGGGATATTACTATGAGCGAGTGGCTGGAGGTGGTTGGATTGACCATTATTGTAAATAGAGCTCCACAGTCGCTCTGGGTCCGGAAGTAAATTTTCCATTCATTTTTTCCCATAGACTTTTAGAAAAATTAAAATATTAAGAGTTCGAAGGCATCGTGGAAGCTAATCAGCTACGTGCTAACTAATATTCATAACGTGGTTGTTTTATGTCCAAAAAGTCCGTTTAAAACGCAAGATTCTGCAAAACGTTTTAATAACTTTGCGGTTTATAAAGAAAAAAATACACTTTTAAGTCTTGTTGTCGTTAGTTACCTGAGCAAGATTTCAAACTTTAATTTTTTTTTTTCTTTATTCAGAAAGTTTATGGACGGTTTATCACTGCTGAGCTCCACTGGCAGCCACTTGTCTGTGGGGCAGCTGTGGCTTCATAAATACAATACCAACACACCAAGCAGGGACAGTGACAGGACACAGGTTTTATGGAGCAGTTTGATTCAAGCAGCACTTTAACCACTCGAAAAACCTGAAGGACGCTGCAAGAATTATAAAATAAAGCCTTTTTGTGCTGAGCAGCTGCCACCTGATTAGATCTGAAATTGAATCGCTTATGATTTTTGACCCAAACCACTTTTTCAAAATTCTAAATGAAATAATTAACACTGCAAATAATAACTGGATAAGTTTTTGCACCTTGAGGTTTTTGCAGCTCTTCATGAGATATTTGACGTCATAAATGGCAGGAAAAAACAGGTTTAAGATTTGGAAGAAGTCGTGCTCCTCCTCGGGCAGCCGGGCGTCTGTGAGCAGCTTCACCAGGTATCCAAAATCATAACCACTGCAACAAACAAAAAAATCCAAAACTCACTCAAAAATCTTAAATTATCTTTGAATGCAAATAAAACTTAGGTTATGTCACATTAACTTGCCATTCTTCATGTTGTCATATACTAAAAGTATTGGATTCAAATTACTTTAATGTGAGAATTTTAGAAGCAAAATATTTTTTTTTTATTCTTGACATTGTGACTCATCAACTGATACTTTGCAGCTGATCTCATCAACATTCCCTGGGGTGTGAAGCTAACCGTAGGCACTGCTCTGTCTGAAGCTCAGTTAAAATAAAGCTCAGATTAAAGTCTAACACAATTTGACCATAAAGAACTGATTTAGCTGGAACTACAACAGTTGAGCCGATTTGTGCTAAAGCTCAGTTAAAGTCCTAACCAATTTGACCATAAAGAACTGATTTAGCTGGAACTACAACAGTTGAGCCGATTTGTGCTGTTAAACAAGTCTCTCACACATAAAATTACAATCAAAAGCTAGCTAGCATTAGCCAACAGTTTCAGTTGGTCACACTCACCATTTTTGTAGTAAGTCAAACACTTAAACAGGGCCGTGAACCCTCGTATTGATCACAGGCTCCTGAAAATGTGCTTAAATCAATTTAGTATTTTTTCTTTGGTTTTCAGACTTTTCTGGCTGCGTCTGCTGATGTGCGCATGTGTCACTACGGTAACTGCTGAACATTCCACCATAGAGATACATGCAGAACACACCCGGCGTGACGTCACTGCAAAGTATCAATTATCGACTGAAACCTGATAATCTGGGTATCCTAGCAACAGCAGCACTGACCTGTGGAAGGAGAGCCACTTGACGTTTTCGCACAGGACCAGCCCCGACGTCATGAGCAGCTCGGCGAAGTACAGCGTGTCGATGCCCTCCTCCTCGTGTTTCTTGAACTGGAGGCCGGAGTTCTGCAGCAGGTCTATGGAGTCCTGGGAGTACATGTCTTCTCTAGAAAAACACAACAACGATAATTACACATCACGTGGGCTCGTGTGAGGTCCCTACATCGTAAAAGGAGCCTGTGGTTTAAGGTGGTTGGAGATGGAGGAGAAGTGTGGTAGATTTTTCTTTTGTGTAAATGGGGACGGTGTCATGGTTTATGGGTCAACATCTCTGGTTAAAGTTAAAGCTGTTGTGTATATTTCTAGTAACACAGACTGTATAAAGAAGTGGACTAAGTGAGTGTGACGTCACCCACAGCACTCGGCTCCGGTCAAATGAAGCTCATCGAGGCCGGAGCGGTTACAGCGGCGAATTTGGAGCCGAGATCCATATTTGGAATTCTGACATTGAGTATCATAGCAACCGAAGAGCCAATCCAAAGCGAGGCTGATGAATGATGACCTATTTGGTATTATATCCATTTATATATACAGTCAATCCTGAATATGTGACATTTTCTAACACAACTGTTTGGGTGCTACATTCCCCTTGACACTGGTTGATAACATGACTATATTACATGCAATGGTTAACATTAAATAATTTGTACTAATAATTGTTTTGGGGAAATTTCCAATGTAATGTCATTCTACAAGTCAAGTTCACAGCGGCAATCTCAACTTTCTATAGTTTAAAATTGAGATGGAGGGAAGGTATGTCAGAATTTGTCTTTTAACTGTGAAAATGGAGATGTTTTGTGGTTTATTTTTAACTAGTGGCCTATGCTACGGCTGTGCCAACAACTGAAAAATTGATATCATGATCTAAACTTTGGTTGATCTCGATGATAAGGCGAGTGAATTTTAAAGGACAGGTGTACAGTCCTGTGGCAGTGAGTGTGTGGTACTCAACAGAAGTCATCGTTCTCTCGTTAAGGAAAAAGTACAGTAGTAGTTTTGACTTAAATCTGCACAATTTGACTTGACGCCCAGTGTCTCCCCCTCACTCTCCCTGATCCAGCTCCTCATCTTTTCTCCTCTGGTGCTTCTCATCATTATAATCCAAGTTATGGAAAGTAAACGACTATTTTCTCACCATTTATGAGTGAAACTTGGACCTAGAACACGAACATCGCACGTGTTTCTGCCGATAGCGGTAACATGTGCATGTTTTTAGGTTTAATATATTGTACAAACGTATTCCAAACTTTAAATGTGGATTTCTCTGGAATTATTGGTCCTATCAACATGAAATAAAACTGTAGTGATCCTGATGCCCTGCTCTTTATGCCTGAAGTTCACCTGCCTATGTTTTCAATAAGATGGAAGAAGCTCTAATCAAAAATCAAGATCAATCAATACGGGGGATGAAAAAAAAAAAATAAAAAATTCTTTCTTTTTTTTTTTTACCATATCGCCCAGCCCATGAAATTTCACGTATTTACCATCTTCTAGCTATGTTGACACTTGAGCTGTTTTGAGTCCTGATGTGGACTTGGTTTGGTCCTGTTTCAGTCCTGGTTTAGTTCTAGATTTAGTCCCAGTTTAGTCTCAGCTTTGATAAAGAGTGTGGTGTTATTGCGGTGGTGTAGCGAGTCTCACGTTAGGTTGAATTTGAAGTTGAACTGCCAGGTGGTGGTGACTGCTGGGTAATCTCCGTCCTCGTTCATGAAGGTCAGGCCGAGCTGGATGATCTTGAGCAGGTCCACGTTGCAGCGGAGGAGCTGGTACTGATAGTCCACTGTGCTGCGGAATTCACCGATCGGCCGCACTACCACGCCAGGAAACTCTGTGTCCTGAGAAATAAACGTGATACAGTGAAGTCTGAACAATACTGGGATTAGTAACTGCTTTACGTCATTGTGAACTTCTACACAACATCAGTTCAAAATAGTAAGGGCCTAAAACTTCAAGTTTAAATTCAGCCTTTTAGATAATGGGAAAAAAAAATCATAATCACAATTATTTTGGTCATAATAAGGGCTGGGTACCATTAAAAAGAAGAAAATAGAGGGAAAAAGGTGAAAAAAATAAAAGTTAAGATGCTAAACTTTAGTTCTTAATAAATATGATTTTGTGGTTCTAGATTATAAACATAAATGCAGGGGGGAAATTGAAAGGTGAGTTACTGAGTTACCCTAGTACCACAGTCATAACTATAATTCTGATTGAGCAAATTATTTATGTACTGACAAAACCTGCAGAGGGACTATGGACTTTTTGAACATGTCACAATTTAACAACCCCATTGCAACATCATCACAGGTGTTTGGGTCCAAACATTATTACACAAGCTGCTGAAATGTTGACTTTATTCATCAGGAGATTCAGACAAACTGCTCCACACTAAAGCATGACAGTGAGGGTCAAGCGTGTTGTTGCATTTCTATTTAAGGCCTAAATGATAAACTATCAAATACTTTTTTTACCATCATCAAGTATGTAAATTGTGATTTTGTGCCGTTTTATTATTATTTTTTTTAATTTAAAAAGAGTGTTTTAAAAGCCATGGAACAGGTTAAAATCTGTAAAAAATACCATTCAAGTGAATAGGGCTAGAGTTCCATTGGACCCAAAGTAGCCACAGAAAGACTGGTGACATCACTTAACACTCTCATAACAATACAGAGTATTTTAAATAACTACCACCACTTTAGAGTGTGACCCAGGTTTCTAGGAAATTGTGCTAGCATTTTTTAGGCCATATAAATTAGTCAGACTCAGACTGTACTTGCCATTGCGATGTAGTTGTAGTTCTGAATGATGGCCCTGATTTTGCGCATCTCATCCTCCACGTTACTGGCCCAGACCTCACAGATGATCTGACTCGAGTCGGCGAGTGCCGCCGGCATTCTGATGATGTCGCCTCAGAACACGACCGTCACCGTGGAAACCACTCTCCAATCAGAGAGTGCGAACAGGGACCCGTCCAGCACACCCAAATATTACCTACGAAGGAATAAACAAAGATATTTACTTTTGGAAGCTACAACCAGATTTCAAGATTTCAACTATGCTCCAACTGAAGGACAGAGACATTCCCAAGTCTTTCCCAAGACCTGCCACCTCACTGTGGTGGGGGAGTTTGCCCACAGGGCCAGGCATGGGTCTGTTCTCCTGTGGGTTCACCACCTGCAGAGGGGTTCTTAGGGGTCGGGTGCAGAGGACTGGGCGGTGGTCGAAGGTGGGGGCCTCGACAACCCAATCCACAGATGTGGGAGATGGTTAACACATAAAAATTATATATTCTGCACGTGCAATTCTAATAACAACAATAAATATCAGAATATCCTAGTTTTCAAATGAGCCCAGAAAATGTGACCAAAATAATTAACCATTGTAATCAGGGGCGTCAGTAAATGTGAATGAATTAAGGTGAGTGTTTGTGCATCAGTCCCATTGACTGAGCGGCTCAGATAAGCACGTGTCTGCAGCGTCTAAAGGAAAACAAAGCCTAGAAGATTAGAGGCTTATTCTGCGTTAACTATCGCAGTTAATGATGCATTTTGGTGGAATTCAGGCGAATCACAGCTCTGATTTCAGAAAGTCTTTACAAAAACATGAAAGAAAACTCTTCACCACAAACAACAGTCTCACTGCACTGTCTCTGGAACAATACGATCTTCAAAAGTAAATGATTTCACACTAACTTTTGATTGTAGCAGGTTTCAATGAGGAAAAAGTGAGAAAATTATAACGCATGGACGTTATTATGAACAACAACTGATGCAGTACAAAAACAAACTTAACACTTTAACCGCGATGGCGACAGGCAAATAACACCACGAAGTACCGGCGGATTTGTTTAATAATAAGCTTTTCACTGACACAACGCGACTTTCTCCTAAAATACACTAGATTTACAAACAATCCGCTGTTAGCATTAGCATTAACTGCTAACTACCTGCTCGCATTTCAACAAAACAACGGGCTTTTTCACGTTGAACGAGAGTCAAAACAAACGGGAAGGCATCGATAAAGAACACGACATCATTAACTGGTGTTTGTTGCTTAAAAAAGACCGAGAGTTTATGATAAAATACCTTATTTTAGCCAAACACGAGCAGAGAAGCTAAAGCGCCCCGGTGCTTATGTTTCTTCTTCGTCCTTTTTTCGCTTGTTCCGTTTCCTCCTCGAACAAAGAAAAGAGCGTTAAATGCGCACACTGCCCCCTGCCGCAGAAAAAACACAGCACAAGAATGAGAAATGCGTGTAGAAAACGTGAATATTTATATTATGTTCGCTTACAGAATAAACATTAAAACTCTTTATGAATACGTTTTATAGTGTTTTAACAGGCCATTTTATTAATAATACTACTATTTTTGATACTGACATGGTTTACAGAGTGATGAAGAAGTGTCTGTTGCCATAACAATTAAAAATTTTAAACAAAATATATTTTTAATGATCTAAAGTCGTCAAAATGTTGCCTATAACAGGAAGCTGAAATCCACGGCCATATGTCAGCTGCTTCTAAGAAATTTTAGATGGTCCTCAGGTTAATACGGTTTAGGGTTAAGAGATATTTTAGTCCAATTTTAGACCTGGTTTAGTCCTATTAAATAAGTATTTGGGAAGCTAATAATTTTCTGTTGTTGTGGGCCTTTGAGAATCAGTGCTCTTACGGTTGAAATAAGGTTAAACAAGCAAAAAGAACAATAGGCTACTATATAAAAGATGTACATAACAATATAATTTATTTTGTTAAGACACTTTTACAACAGGACACCACTATGACTGATACCATCTGTTCTTCCAGAGGAAAACACAACTTGGTTGGTTGTCACGCTCAAATTCAAAGTCATGTTGTTATTCCTGGAGGATATTTTTTTTACATAAATATATGAATGCATCATATGTTTAATATAGTTACTTAAAAATGAAGATTTAAGCACAAATATAACCAGAATTACCCAAATTTACAAGTTATTAACATTCCATTTTCATAAATTATCTTTGGTCCTGGAAAATTAATACAATGTCAAAACACTGAAATGTCTGTGTTACATTTTTACTGGAATTGGCAAAATGTAAATATAAAATAATTGTAATATTCTCAATTTCTATGCAAAACTTGATATAGTCCAGTTTTTACTTTGTCTTTGAGCGCCCTCTAGAGGCAGCACTGTGACAAGCAAACCTCACGTCTTCTCCAGAAAACATACTTTTGAAACGTTGGCATAAAACGGTACATAGTAAGTACACGGTGAGGGCTGAGAATCAAAAGGATGGGATAACTTAAAGAAAAAGGCAAAAACAAAACAAACAAACAAAAAAAATACAAATAAAAAACATGTATATGGAAAACTCCAAACTGACTTAAAATATCACACACTTTTAGAGCAGCTATTTATCCATCATTAACAGTAGTTTTTATTTACCTTTCAATCATAATCTCTAAATTGTTGTGTGAATATTTTGCTTTTGAATAATAATAAACGTCCTTTTTATAACTTTTCCACGGATGCCCTTTAGATACTCAGCTCCCATAGATTTGTTCCCATAGGCTACACTTACAAACCATTCTCCCTCTGTTCCTTTAGATACAACGGTAAACTTAATAACACTGCTTAAGTCTCAGAAGTTCTTCCTGAGAATAGTGGATTTTTCCATTAAAAACACGCTGGAGACGCCGTGATTATTTGCCAGCTCTTCTCTCGATGTGGGAAATCTCCAAAATTGGCATGAGGAGCTGGAAGGCGTCTTGGATGTACGACGCACTGTTAGAAGCCTGTAAAAAAAAACACGCAATACCATAATCAAGACTTCTATGCATGGATTTCAGAGCGATGAAAAATTAGCACACTTTCTATAGCTTTTGACAGTTCCCGAAAGTTCGCAAAAGTACCCAAAATGTCACCTATAAACAGGAAACTGAAACTCATGAATATAAGTTCCCACCATAGACTGTATAAAGAAGTGGACTAAGTGAGTGTGACGTCACCCACAGCGTTCGGCTCCGGTCAAATGAAGCTCATCGAGGCCGGAGCAGTTATAGCGGCGAATTTGGAGCCGAGTTCTATATTTGGAATTCCGACCGCGAGTATCATAGCAACCAAAGAGCCAATCTGGAGCGAGCCGGTCGAAGGTAACGCCCCTTCCCGCCTGCATTGCTGGTTTAGCAGGGAGCGGGCGCTTAGCAACGCTGTCAATCAAACCTGTTGCTAACGCTAGCGGGAGCGACCTCCGGGAAAGAAGGCGCCTGATTTGTCTGTTATTAATGTTAATATCTTGATTTACGGACACAATAGCGAAATAACACCAGGATCATGTAGAGCGGGTTAATACGAACATTTTAAGACCAAAATCACGGGGCTCATGAGTCGATGGAGCCGGAAGCGCGTCCATGATCACTTCCTATTTGGAACGTGGCAGCTAGCGCGTTAGCTATGTCCATTTATATACACAGTCTATGGTTCCCACACAGCTTTTAGACACAGGAGTTTGCCTAAACGATGTCTATGTATTGGATAACAGATAAAGACAATCCAGTCCAACAAAATACTTCTGTGTTCATTATAACATGGTTCAAACCAGCAGGGACAAAGGCTAAAGCTCTGAAACACTCTGCCCCCCCACGTCCCTTTTAACTCCGTCCTCTGTGTCTTTTATTTTATATTTATTCATGTAACTTTTATTTATTGTTATTCTATCGTCTGCTCATATTTTGATCATTTTACTGGTTTTATTGTTTTATTGTGTTGAGATTAAAGTACTGTTTATCCCCGTCTCTGTGCAACACCTTGGAAACGGCCTGTTTATAAAACGCGCTGTACAAATAAAGTGGATTGGATTGAAACAAACCTCGAGGAAAACTGCTGTTATCAGAGGGTTGAGTGTGTCTCCTTTCGTGTTGATCTGTGGACACAAAATAGTAAAAAAAAAAAAAAAAAATACAGGTATCTTTACTTTACAACTTTAACCTTTAAAAATACGTATTATGCTGTTGGTAGTTTTCAAATTCTAGGATGTGATGATGTTACACTCAATAACCAGTTTTCTCTGTTGATTACACTGTATTCTGCCATGAAATATCCAAAAGGCAAATTCACAAATGTTGAACTTGATCATTTCTATTACTGACAGAAAAATCTGCATTTGAACAATATTCATTTTATCCGCCCCCATCTGTGTTAAATATTATTGGTCTACAGAATGTGGTGATGTCATCTGAAACGCAGCAATTGTCCGCTACGTGATTATAATTTATGTTTTGGACATTTTAAATTGCAATATTGATTTAATTATTAAGTAAATATATTCAAACAAATGTCGTGTTCCTTACCCCTGTCGTTGTTAGACATGAGGTGAACTTCTTTGAAAGGAGAGAGATTTCTTTGCACAAAATGATGGTCAACCTAAAGACAGAAAGAGTGAAAAATAAAATCAGTTATGAAGCACTGTTGTAGTTTTACGATTAGTGATGGGACTTTCGGCTCTTTTATGGGATCCGAATCTTTTGGATCTGTTCATTTTAAGGAGCTGTTCAAAAGACTGGCTCTTTTACGATTTATTTATATGACAAAAGCCGAACAAACTAATCACAGAGAGGAACGACCAAGGCTTAAATGTGTTTAAAATGGTTCAAACTGAGAGTGGGAGTGAGTTTACCCTTTCAAATTATTCAACATTTAAATAAAATGTTTGACAATAATAATAATAATAATAATTTAAAAAAACTGTTATTAAGATGCCAAATATGTTTTTTTTGTGCACAAATCTCTCGCTCATGTCGCCTGCTCTGCTTCTGTGCTGATTCTTGTGCTGGTTCAGCGTTCACTATAATAATCAGTATAATAACACGTACGAATTAGAAAGAAAAACATTCGGCTCTTTTAAAAAATGAGATCCGGATCCAACCGTTCACAAGAGCCGACTCGTTCACGGACGTCACATCGCTATTTACGATCGACAGCTCTTACTGCGAAAGGACTTGGGGCGTCGTGTTTCCGTTTGAAAACAGAATCATTTCGGCGAGTTTGTGGAAAAGTTCGATGGAGCGAGCCGTGAGTTCAGCCAGACTCCGGATGGCAGCAGCGTGGACCTCCTGAAGAAACAGGAAAAACTCAACTTGAAGTACGATTAAAGTGCTAACGACAGGTCAGACTGCTCATTTTACACAGGTACGATCATTATAGTTAAGATTTTACTTTAAAAATCTGTATTAAAATCCCAGTTTGGCCATTTTTTAGGTTTAAAATTTTACTTTCTGGTTGGAAATCACTAAGGAATTCCATGTTGTACACTGGGCCAAAATGCCTCTAATGTGAACAGAAATTATAATTTGACACATTAAATAGTAAGAAAACACCTTTTTTGTTGAAATAATTTTAATTTAATAATTTAAGTTTAAAACACTGGAAAAAATGTGTTTCTTGTGTCTTTTGGATAGAATTCTCCTTAGAATGTCATAAATGAGGCACTCTCTAAAATAGAACTCTCTACTTTTTCAACATATTTGTCAACTTTTCTTAACAAATTGCTTCTTGATGTGTGTAAAACTATAACTTATATTTACACCAAGTATTATCCCATCAAATTACCGATAAGTACAAATTTGTGAATCATCATGTTGTGGAAAAATTACAATTCTAGATGAAAAGTAATCCATTTGTGAAGCCCTGTGAGTTATGAAATACAAAAAAATGTTATTCTTTGTTACAGCAGATACGGGCAGGACAGGACCTGCTCTGGACACAGACTGGTCGCCTTCCGGCATCTCAAGTCTCTGAGTCTCTCTCCTGGAGCATCTCTCCCCCTGGTCCTTAGTCTCCCTCGAGCATCTGAGCTCTGAGTATTTTATACCAGAATGACAAAGCTACAAACATTTCAACGCAGTGACTTTTGTTTCACACCCATGAGATACTGAACTTTTACACTTAGACAGGTAGAACAACATGGAGTTTCCTGCGGGATGGAGACAGATTTTTAAAAACATATGACAAGAATATTTTCTTCACAACATGAATAAACTTAAATTTCCAACCTGTCTTAAGAACTTTAACTAATTACCCAGAACAGAAGGCGGCTCTGCAATTGTCCTTGTAATAATTACAGTCCTTCTAATAAGACTAAAAACATCTGTCATATAAAAATGGATTTACGCTGCATTATTTATCTGATCACTTCTAAACTAATTACTGGGGCTGACAAACACACATGGCTGCAATGTCCCACCATAAATCACTCTCTCATACTCCAGGTTCAAGGGTGGGTGAAGTGTCTTGCCTAAGGACACAGAAACAGTCTGCAATGGTCTGATCCAGGACTGAACTTTTAACCAGTTCCAGTTTCAAAACGACCGGTCTGCCATGTATTTCTGCGTTTTGTTAATTGTTAATTGTTAATCTGCATTTTGTGGTGTGGTTAGATAAATGTAGAGAAAACAAAACTAAAAAAAAAAACACATAAAAATATAAATAGCAAATGATATTATCTATTAAATGTTTACCTCAACAGGCGTAACCTTTGACCCTTCACCCTCGTCTTCTTCTGCTTCTGGTGCATTGATGGCGGCGATTTGAGAACAGGTGCTCCTGCAGGCCTGGAGAAATGACAAAAAGGTTAAACCGACTGACGATTTGAGTTCTGAATATCGGGGACAATAAAACGGCAAAGTACGATCGTGTTCGTCTGCGTCGAGTACGGACCTTGGCGAGTTTGTCCGCTGTGGCAGAAATGCTGAGTCCTTCTAAAGCTTCGGTCAAATCTTTCTCAAACTCGGAGCCGTCTTCGTCTAAAAACGCACAACAACAGACACGATCCAGTCAACAGGTATTTTGCTAGGAAGGACCATCGATAACTGCGATTAAGGATTATATCACGATAATTATTAAAGCTGCTGACAGTTTAAAAATGTTATGGATATGAATAACTAAAATTTGAATATTATGAATAGGTTCCATATTTTAAAAAACTGTTATAGTTCTGTACTTTGTTATAAGTGAAAACAACACACTGGCGTCATGTCTGTATAAATTACAACTTGCAAGGTATTTTTATTTTTAATTTTTTTGCTATTCACTATGAACCAGATATTCTGTGTTCTTAATAAAGACTGAATTGAACAGAACAGTGATCTAGAAGAAGAAGAAGTAGGTTTATTCTGCTCATTCTAGTGACATAATTGTGATTGGCGATTATCACGATTATATAAAATGTCCCACGAACGATTATTGTCGGCCCTTTTTATCACGATAAACGATATTATTGTGTATTGTCCCATCCCTAATGGTGAGGCTGAAAGCTGAACA
>KN473642.1:0-10399 GCA_000787095.1 Periophthalmodon schlosseri
ACAGTCTCCCGTCCAAGTACTAACCAGAGATCGAATGAGATCAGACTTTGACAAGGACAACGGTTTCTGGATAAATTGTACACAGTTAAATAAATTATTCCATAACAAACAATGCAATTATACATAATAATTCCTGAACGAACGATATTAAGACCAGTAGCGGCATTCAAGTCTTATCTTCACTACAGTTGACTTATTTGCTCTGCTTTTAGTTACTTAGTCTTGACGCCAAACTAAAACTAGTCCCAAAATTTGCACTACAACTCTTTCTTCACAGTGGGCCTGTCACAATAATGACTATATCGACTTATCGTTCAATATATGAAACCTGGAACAATATATTTTGAGGCTCTTGAGGTGCGTGTAGTTTCTTTGTACAAATGGGGAGATTTGGGGCATTTTTGTTGTAATACGATAAGATTTGAGCTGTAGAGGGTTGAATAAATAACTTCTATGGCGAATTATCGGTTCATTCTGCCATTTATGTGTTGCAGCTCAGGTCTTTTGGATGATACTGTCTATTTAAAAATTGGTTTTACGATGCTTTGTGTCAGTGGTATAAAGTAGTTTCAATATTATCGTTTATCGCAGTATTTCTCTGTAGAAATATATCGTCCTTCAAAGTATGTTATCATGACAGGCCTAATTCACATAATGTATTTTCATTTTTCAGGACGATTACTACGTGACCTCAGATCAGATGTACGTCCCGTTGAGATGGATCGCTCCTGAACTCATCGACGAGGTACACGGAAACCTGCTAGTGGCCGACCAGACTCTACAGAGCAACATATGGTAAAATCACATCGTAATAACACTAGAAGTATTCTGCCTCCACTAGTGTTTGGGAACTAGCTTTACAGACAGCGAACAGTTTCTCCAATAAACACACAGGAAAACTCTTGCTGTTTTGGACATTTACTGAAGAGTAGGTTATAAAACTGTAGCATTCAAAGAAGATATATACACATTACAATCATGTTTTTATATTTCTATGAACAAAGATTATGCAGAGCTACATAAAACAATATATCGTATCTAATTATAATATAATATATGCACAACATTAGCTTAAAAGTAGCTACAACTAATGAAAAGGTGTGTAAAACTGTTGATTAGCATGATGCTAACATGAATGGAAAATCCCATAGACATGCTAGCGCTATTAGCATCTTATATTTTAGCGCGAATTCTCCAGTGTAAGCCAATTTAAAGTGCCTCAAATGAGTTTATAGAGCGAGCTAACATCTTAATAATAATATTAATAATGTTACAATTCTAACAGACAGATATTTGCATAGGGCCAAATGGCTTGAACACGGTGGAAAGTGACTGCACTGTTGAAAAATCTGCAACAATATGGCAGCTACGCTAACTCTGAGCAGACAAAACAGATTAACTCAAATCAGAAATATCTTTTTCCACTGGGGGCAGAACAAGAACATAGGCTAAATGCTAAAGCAGGTGTCATGAAACCAGTAAACAGGTAAACACAAATGCTTTAGTGATAATGATTGAGATGTGGCTGTAGAAACAGTTTGGGGGCTAATATCTATCTGTGCAGGTCTCTGGGCGTCACGATCTGGGAGCTGTTTGAGTTGGCGAATCAGCCGTACAGACACTACTCGGACAGACAGGTGCTCACCTACGCCGTGAGGGAACAACAGCTGAGACTGCCCCGCCCACTGCTCAAAGTCCCACTGTCCGAGCGCTGGTATGTTACTCTCCGCTCAGCGAGGGGGGGATACTTTTGGAAGAATGTTTAAATTTGATTTTTCTGAAAAGTTTTATCGCGATTACATTTACACAACACAAAGAGAGGACTGAAATATTTTGAACTAGTGAACTAATTATAGATTTACATGCATTGCAGAACTCTTAGCTCTTAGTACATTTAAAAACAACAAGGGAAAGAACAATAAAACACCAAGATATCCTGTCTTGCTAGTGTTAAATGCCAGGGAGAAGAGGTGGGGTTTCATATTATATATTGATCTAAACTAAACTAAAGGGATGGACTGCAGGGGCTTTTATATTACCTACATATCTTTGAAGCCTTTGCAATATGTTATTTGCAAGTCCAACTATAAAAAAGATTTTGGTTTATTCTGATTGCTATTAATCTAAAAACAACCAAAAATAATATTGTATATGTAATAAACGATGCTGTCTGGATATAATGTACAAAATCAATATTTGATCTTACAAAGCCTGCTCTTTGTATCCATAGAATGACTTGCAATGTTAAGAAAGTATTTATAGTATATGTGTTATATGCTTTTACAGAAGTTTAAGTTGAAGCTAAAATACCATCCAAGTACTTGTTTTTGCATTCATTTAGTTCAGCTTCACACTATTATAACAATTGACTTGAAGTTTCTGTGTTGTACAAAATCATTAGGATACGACATAACTTTAAAGCAAACCTATTCTGCAAAATTGACTTTTTAGAGCTTTCAACCATAGTTTTTTCCCCGCACCATTTATTCACCCGAATGTTTGGAGTGATTTGTGCATGTTTGAGCAATCTTTAATCGCTTATTTTCAAGACGCCATTTTGCCGACTGTAAAGATGTGGATTAATTTCTAGCCCTTATTATAATCTGTCTGTCTTCAGGTATGAGGTGATGCAGTTCTGTTGGCTGCAGCCTGACCAGCGCCCCACAGCTGAAGAGGTCCACCTGTTGCTCAGTTATCTTTGCGCAAAAGGAGCTAGCGAAGCCGAGGAGGACTTTGAACGCCGCTGGAACTCCCTCCGCCCCAACAACAGCCATACTGCTTTCTGTAGCGCCAATCGGGACCGCCACGCCCCCACCTCCTCCTCCTTCCCTCTGCTCGAAAACTTTACTTCCGGGGACGGCTACCACTCCGAATCAGGAGACGACATTTTAACTGTAACGGAAACTAGCCACGGTTTAAACTTTGAGTACAAATGGGAGCAAGCCAGAGCAGCCGAGTCGGTAAACCAAGTCGACCATCATTGTCAAGACACGTTTTACCCACCAGGGGGCATTGTTGGAAGCTGCCCATCCGACAACATGGGCCATGGTGTTTCTCCGCCCACTTACTACCAATCAAAACACCTCCACGCTCCTAGTGTACTTCCTGTTCTGAGTGCCCACAGCCCGTCAGTTGGTAGTGAGTATTACATAAGGATTGAAGAGCCAGTAGACTGCAATATGGATCCTGATTATGCAATGTGCTCGTATAGCCCGGAATACCAAGGTAGCAGTGGGAGCTTTTTGACAGGAAGTGCCGAATCGGGCGAGTGCATTGTTTGTCCCTCGCAAAAAAACATGGCTCCTTACTGGGCCGCGAATAAATCCGACGTTTACGATTCAAATGATTCAAGTCCTGCAATATCTTTGACGATGGAACCGCTCATGGGCCAAATTTCAGACGCTAGCCCGCTACAGCCATGGCAGTCGAGTCACTATGTTTCCTACAAGGACCAAGATGGCGGCTACTACTACGAGCAATCGCCGCCAGATCTGTATTTGATTGGAAGGGAGCATCATCAAGAAAGTTGGGGTTCGCGAAGTTTGCGTCAAGCTTTGGGCGATTTCGAAAGTCCGTTGCGTATTTCTCCCACAGCGAGCACGCCGCCTCAGCAAGCGTTTAGAGACACATATCTAGACACTACCCATACGTCTGTAATTGGGAAAAATATGACCGGAGGCTACTATGATATGATGGGTTCTTTAAGAAAAACGATGCCAAGCCATAGTAAACACAACTCCATCAGTATCAACATGGAAACGGAAGGAGCGCTTTACATTGGACACCAAGACAGCGAAACTGAAGATGACGAAGAAGATATATTTATAGAGAGACACACGTGCAACACATGGCCTTCGAAACATCGCCATAGCAACCACCACAGCAGACGCGCTAGCCATAGTTGTCGACAAGATGCGTATGTCGATTTCCACTATACAATGCCAACTACCGACATTGAAGACTCTTGGCCAGAAGAGCATAATATCCAAGCTTACCACTCGTTGCCAAAACAGGTGGATTACCTCGAACCACGCCTCGGAAAAGACAACAGCGCTTGCCTTAATTTAAGTAAGCACCACCCAATAGTGCCCCAAGACAACGATGCCTATGTCTACCTGTGCCATCAAAGTGAAAATCCATCTGAATGCTGCCACTCGCATTTCGTCGACCCCCTTACTGGCTTGCTAGTGCGAAACAATACATTCATTCATAGTTATACCCCTCACAACAGCTACACACAAGACAAAGCCATTGACGTCCAGTCTAACGATGAAATGATCAATCTATCTCCAGCACCGGGAGGTCCAGTTGTGCCCAAACTTACCCACAACAAGATGGTGGACGCCGAAGAGCAGTACGTGGAACTTTCTTGCGACAATACACCTTTGAAAGAGAGGAAGGATGATGTTGTTAAGGAGATTGCGCATAAACAAGTCGAGGCCAGGATGGAGGACATAGTTCTTGCTCAGAAATCTCCACCTCCTGCCGATAACATGCACGTAATGGTTTCAGATCCACAATCGGAGTTGAGTCAAATTGTTGATAGCGGTATGGATGGTGGCAGGTCGAGCGTTAGTCTTGCTGATATTTTAGATTGCAGTGATGAAGATGAGGAAGACACCACAGACGATATCACCGACATAACTTCTGGTATTTTCGTTGACGAATCAAGTGAAATGACCGTGTCTCCAGCTTTCAAATCGCTTCAAAAACAAGTTGGGACCCCCGATTCGATGGATTCAATGGACTTACCCTCCGCAGCAGGATCCTGCGAAGGTTTAAGTCCTGCTTCGTCTCACCCCTCGAGTTCTCCCAAAGCTATGGACAGCGGATACGATACGGAAAACAACGAAAGTCCAGAATTTGTCCCCAAAGAACCGCACGAAACAAGAGACCAAGCAATGAATAATTTGAACGCGAGTCTTGAGGAAGCTGAGGCGGTCGTCAAGGACTTTCAAATTGAAGATACAGAGGACGAAGCTAAATTAGATCAAGATTTAGTCCTGGAAACTCCTCAAAAAGGGGAAGAAATGTTGCAACCGCTAAGCGAGAGCACGCCATATCGAGATTCGGCGTATTTTTCAGATTACGAGACAGAGCGACATGCAAAGGACGATTTACAAGGAAGCAGGGAAGAGGAAATTGAAACTGAAGAACGCAAAAGCCAAGAAGAAGAGGGATTTTTGGATACTGAGGGGAATAAAGACCTAAAAGTAGACCAAGAAACTTACGGGAACTCACTGGAGCTAGACTCAGTAGAGGGGGCATTGGATGAGTGGCCATCCCAAGAAGAGGGTTCAAATTTCGGGGACTGGGCTGCCGAAGTGGTGGGCGCCATGGAGGAAGCGATTGGAGCTCTTAACGTGGATTCCGGTTCCAGTATCAAAGACGATGTTGAAGAAAAGAGTAAGGATGAAACCACAAAAGAAGTCAAGTCAATAAAATGTCCAAATAATGCAGGAGGAGCTGGTGAAATGATGCACGTTTTGCCCAAAGATGAAGTGGCGTTACAGAAAAGCGCACACATTCGGCGTTTGTCATCTTCATCGTCATCATCTCCTCCCTCTACTCCACCCCCGCCCCTCCCTGCCGCCGACACCTACGACTACGAAGACGAGACAGACAGCGACGATTCAGAAGAGGAAGAAGTTCGAACCTTTAACGAACAAAGCGGAGGGGAGGATAGCGAGGATGAGTGCCACGCTGTTCCTATTATAATCAGCGATGACAGTGACGCCCACAATCTCAAAAGTCTCCTGAAGATGCCCACGCTGCTAACGACAGAGAGCATACAGGAAGTACTCGACCGCAAGACGAAAACGGTGTCCTTCTTTGATGATGTCACCGTCTACTTGTTTGATCAGGTGGGTCTGGAGAAGCTATTGTAATATCTCAGTTTTTATTATTTGAAACAAGCATTTAAGGTGCACTGTGTAACTTTTCTGAGGGAGCGTACGCCACCTGCTTGCTCGATGCAGTCAGGTCAAGTACCAGGTCAGATCTGTAGAGTGACGACAGCCCCCTTACAGTAAAAATGCTTGTTTTTCAAGGTATTTACTAGAAATAAAAACACATGTAAATGACTTAATTCTTGAATTATTCTTTGAGATATTTCAAACAAAGCAATATAACATCTCCGTGGAAACAAGCATGTGGCAGACAATACACCAGAAAAGTTGCATAGTGCCCCTTTAATTGGTCAATTTGTAGAGATGACAGAATTAAATGGAAAAACTATTGTTGTGTTGTTTAAAAAAAAATGCTAGATCACCTTTATCTTATATACGACTTATATTTACAAATTGCTAATAGCTCATTTTAAACATGCATAAAATGCGTCAATGGTTATTCCTAATGCTTTATTATTTGCCTGTCGTCTTTAGGAGAGTCCCACTAAAGAGCTCGCTGTGCATGGATTCGCTCTGGCTTCAGATGGTCAAAGTTCACGCGTTAACGCCTCAGACGATTCTTCAGACGGAAATGTCTCAGAGGAGAGTGAGTATAATTAGAGCCACTTACACCTCCATTTAAACAACCTCTTAACCACAGCGTAAGGCAAAGCTATCACTCAGGGATGGAGAGCTTTTGTATAACAGCTTATAAATGGCACACTCTCACATGGTTTTCACAATAGACACTTAAAAGAAAAAGAAAAAGAAAAAAGGATTGACCTAGTATTTTCTGTTACGGACGCCATTTTGAGGACTTTTTCAAGAGAGTTAGGCCTGTCACGATAATCACTATATCATTCAGTATATGAAAGCCGGAACAATATATTTTGGACCTCAATACTTATCGTGAGTACTTTTTCTTTGCAAAAGTGGGAAGATTTTAAATATGATACGATTTGAGCTGTAGCGTTACCATGTTCACCAGTTACCATGGTGACACAGTAGCACATTAGCAAACACTGCCGAAAGTTTAAGACGGTCTGAAAACTCAACAAAATGGATTTAAACGATGTGTTTTCAGGAACCCGTGATCAATACGAGCGTAGAGGGGGGAATAAGTCCCTTTTATGGCTAATTATTGGTACGTTCTGCTGCAGCTCATGTCTATTCATGTTTAAAAATGTTTACTGGGATTATCTTAGATTATTTAAAGTTTCAGTATTATCGTTTATCGCCGTATTTCTCCGTAGCGATAAACCGTGTTTCAAAATGTGTTGCCATCTGAAAAAGTCATCGGAGGCTTGCAGTTTACTCTTAGTATAGTGATATTTCCAGAAGCCAAATGCATTTTACTGCGATTGAAAGGACGATTTACAAGGAAGCAGGGAAGAGGAAATTGAAATTGAACGCAAAAGCCAAGAAGAAGAGGGATTTCTGGAAACTGAGGGGAATAAAGACCTAAAAGTAGACCAAGAAACTGATGGGAACTCATTGGAGCTAGACTCAGTAGAGGGGGCATTGGCTGAGTGGCCATTCCAAGCAGAGGGTTCAAATTTTGGGGACTGGGCTGCCGATGGAGGAAGCGATGGGAACTCTTAAAGTGGATTCCGGTTCCAATATCAAAGACGATGTTGAAGAAAAGAGTAAGGATGAAACCACAGAAGAAGTTAAGTCAATAAAATGTCCAAATAATGCGGGGGAAGCTAGGGAAATGATGCACATTTTGCCCAAAGATGAAGTGGCGTTACAGAAAAACGCACACATTCGTCATCGGAGGCTTGCCGTTTACTCTTAGTATAATGATAATTCTAAAAACCAAATCCATTTTACTGCTATTACAATATTATTCCATTCCTTCTTGATAAAATCCATTATACATCACTGAAAAAAACACTTTTTGGCAAATTTCCAAAACGAAGATATCTGTTTTTGCTATTCAGCTCTTCATATTTAGTTTTGAGTTGCCATGACAACAATCGTTATATTTCACCCCTTGAAACACATTAAAAGTAGTGACAAGACTTGATTCCGCTGTATTGATCCATCCACAAATGAAATGTTGATCTTAAATAAATAAATATAATTTAATTTTTTTTTCGATTTTGTTATTTTATGTTAAATGAATGTATATATTTTTGGTAGACTACACTAGCGTAGTTAGCTCCTCTTTTCAAACAGATAGAAGGCAGTGACTTACAGAGTCAGAACTGAAGAAGTTACTTGGTTAAGTGTCGAAACGTATTCACGCTTAAAACACTTTTGTTCAGTTGACAGAATTCAGTTGTTTTTTCGATAGACTAGCTTGCCTTTGATTTCGAATTACTCTTGCTTAATAAACTGGAATAAGAAGACTTTTTTAGTGTATATCGTGTCCTCCAAAGACACATCAAGACTTGATCATGTGACGTCGGAAACGCAGCGATATTTCTAACTGTTTCTATTATGTTTTTGTGGTTTGCCAGGTGCAGGATACGAATGGGACGATGACTTCTCCCTGCTCCCACTGCCCACCTCTTCAACCACACCGGACTCTCCTCCTCCCCTCCCACCAAGACCTGTGCCCAGACCAGAGACCAGACCAGAGACCAGACCAGAGACCAGACCAGAGACCAGACCTGAGACCAGGCCTGAGACCAGGCCTGAGACCAGACCAGAGACCAGACCAGAGACCAGACCAGAGACCAGACCAGAGACCAGGCCTGAGACCAGACCTGAGACCAGACCTGCAGCCAAACCCACCATCTCCAGATTCACGGTGTCTCCATCCCCTGTCTCTCGTTTCTCCATCACTCACATCTCCGACTCTGATGTGGACTCAATTGGAGGTACGATATAGTTTTATTATTACTATTTATATACTGACAAACCTGCTAATACCATCACTTATGTATCCATGGGTTTCAGAAGGATGTTTGCCATAGTGATTCACAATTTAAAACAAAATTCACTACGTATTTGCAATGTTAAAAAAATGAATATATCTATGGTGCTAGTTTAATAATAATGTGACTTTTTATGTCAGACTGCGGGACACCCTTTGGATTATAGCATTAAACTGCTTATGTCTTTTTTTAGATGAAGGTGTGGTTTTATTAAATACTGTTTACATGTTGAAAAAATACAAAAAAAAGTTGGACAAAAACCAAAAAACTGAGGCACTCAAAACGTACAAAATAATTAAAAGCCTTTATAAATACTAAAAATACTTAAAATACTTTTTGTATGTAGTTGTTATTTACACTAATATGAACATGATTGTATGTATAATTTAAATGTCATGCTAAGAACTAAACATGGCACTAGGCCTGGGACAATATTGAAATTTTGTGTGATGGTTATCATGGTCAAAATGGTTGCGATTAACGATTATATCACGATAATGATTTAAGTTGTTATGTCCGGGGCCCCCTAAGACCCTGGGGCCCCGGACAACTGACCCCTTTGCCCCCCCGTTGACTCCCCTGTGGATAGGTGTTTTTTTCTGCACATTCAGGTGATATAATGCTGATTATCTTTGTTGGCGATTATTACGATTATATAAAATGTCCCATGAACTATTACTGTCAATCCTTTTTATCATGACATGTTTATTGTCCCATCCCTACTTGGCACCGACTACATTCCATCATGCACCAGGTGACTGTGTGCCCGCCCACTTTGATCATGTGACCTACACCTCTGACTTTAAATCTGCTCTGGGACATCTCGAGTTTGCCCTGATGAAGGCCGAAGGGTTGATTTTAACTTTACCTTCCATGTGGTAATAAAGGCGTTTAATTATTTTGTACTTTTTGAGCGCCTCAGTTTGTTTTTTTTTTCCAACTTCAAACTTTCCAGTGGCGCTCCTGCCCCTAACGTTTCGCAATATTTACATGTTTCCCTTTGTGCCAACACCTTTATGCACTGCCTCTGACACAAGAGACTCATTCTAGAAGTTTTTAAAATAGAGACGTGTAACAGTCACACCAACAGGACGTTTTAGTGTTTTTTGTTAAAATACAAAGAAATGAAACACGACTTCATTCTAAAACTGTATGTAATTTATAGAAAACATATTTGCGCAGTGTTGAGTTTAACTTCGAGGAACAAAAACAATATTTAGAAAGTAATTTAAAGCGATAACACCAAAAACGGGCATCGCGTCAAGTATCCATTTATAAGCGATTCTATCATCTGATGAGTTAACGCTGTGCTGTTTTCTTGTTTTTCAGGCAGCAGTGAAGATGGAGATAAAGAGTGACCAACCTTTGAAACAAAAAGAAAAAAAAACAAAAAAAAAACAAAAAACGAAAGAATCGCATGACTTTTCACACTTTACCGTAACGTCAGGTTTTAGAAATACGACAGTGCCTCCTTCATCTGTGGACACTTTAAAACCTACAATATTTAAAACAAAATATTTATTATAGAGATTAAGAGAAAAAGTAATATATTGCCAGATGTAAACACTCACTGAGGATGGGACCTATCTTTAAGTAAGTCTATTTTTGGAGCAAGAAACAACAGGG
>KN473642.1:10463-21111 GCA_000787095.1 Periophthalmodon schlosseri
ATGAATATATGGAAGAGTGGATGTCAACTTCGCAATGGATTTTTCGCACTTTGAACATCACTGTACAGATCCATAGACTTTTATAGGAGTTCATTACAAACCATATCTTCATAAGTGAATAAGAAAATCGTCATATTGTTTTTGGACTATGGACAGATGCAAGGAAAGAGAAGGGATGTAATAACAAAGTCAGTTTACAATTTGAGTATTGTTATTTCACACATCAGATGCCCTCCCTGAAGCAACTTTTTCTATTTATCCAGGTTTGGGGCGGCCTCAAACATTACACTGAACAATTTTGGCGCTAATGTTTTCAAATTACTTTATATTCTTAAATAATTACTAGCCATTTCAGGGGGAGGAAAAGGATTCAAAATGATTACTAACTGATTTCAATTTTTTACATCAGATGCCCTCCCTACAGCCACAGTTTTTATTTAACCAGGCCTGGAACCACTTTAAACAATTTTGACGCAATTGTTTTGGCCTTGTTTTGTGTGAAAAAAAAAAAAATTAAATTGACTGATAATTCATTTATGTTTACTTTTTTTTTTTTTTTTTTTTGCCCTCCCTGAAGCCACCATTTCTATTTAACCAGGCTTGGAACTGCTTCAAACTTTGAACAATTTTGATGCAATTGTTTTGACCTTATTTTGTGTGAAAAAAAAAATATTTAAATTGACTGATAATTCATTTATGTTTACTTTTTTTTTTTTTTTTTTTTGCCCTCCCTGAAGCCACCATTTCTATTTAACCAGGCTTGGAACTGCTTCAAACAATTTTGACGTATTTGTTTTGACCTTACTTTGTATCATGAAATAATTACATATTACTACAAGCGAAAAAAATATTTAAATTGACTGATTATTCATTTATGTTTACTTTTTCTTTTTTTTACATCAGATGCCCTCCCTGAAGCCACCATTTCTATTTAACCAGGCTTCGGACTGACTTCAATTGAACCACTGGGTTTTCAATATTGTATTAACAGTCACTCTTAGCAAAAAAGATTCCAACTATCAGATTACCAATTTATTTCTATATTTTTTTTTTTTTTTACATCAGATGCCCTCCCTGCAGCCGCCATTTTGATTTCACCAGGCTTGGGACCTCCTCAAACACTGAACAATTCTTTATATCATCCAGTAATTACTAACCAGTACGAAAAAGATATATAGCGATGCATGATTTTGATGATAACAATACGGTATTTACTATTTGAAAACGGAGATAACTGAAAGACGAGGAACTGCGTTTAAGACGAGACATTCTACCTTCACCTTTTGTAGAAGTATTTAATGTCATTTTATATATTTGAGAGAACTGACGACACTGTTAACGCCATCTGCTGTATATTGGCTCAACAATCATGGGGTACATAAATGTTGCTTTCTCTGTGTTCTGTGACCAGCTCAGTTAAGATATGGATCAAGTATTGTCTAAGTGTTAAGCTGCCGTCAAGTCCCTCTCCACTTACATCCACACGGACCGTAACAACCAACAAAACTGTTATTTTTACTCTGGTACTACTTCTAGTTTTGTTTGCCTTAAAAGTGAAAGGGTTTAACGCACAGGCTGTATATGTAAATGGACATAGCTAACCCGCTAGTCGCCGCGCTCCAAACAGGAAGTGAGCATCTTGAGCAGCTTCATCTTTTTGGTCTTAAAATGTTCGTATTAACCCGCTCTACATGATCCTGCTATTTTTATTTCGCTATTGTGTCTGTAAATCAAGATATGAACATTAATAACAGACAAACCAGGCGCCTTCTTTCCCCGAGGTCGCTCCCGCTAGCGTTAGCAACAGGTTTGATTGACAGCGTTGCTAAGCGCCCGCTCCCTGCTAAACCAGCGGTGCGGGCGGGAAGGGGCGTTACCTCCCGCAGCCTCGCTCCGGATTGGCCTCTTCGGTTGCTATGCGGGCGGGAAGGGCGTTACCTCCCGCAGCCTCGCTCCGGATTGGCCTCTTCGGTTGCTATGACACTCGCGGTCGGAATTCCAAATATGGAACTCGGTTCCAGATTCGCCGCTATAACCGCTCCAGCTTCGCCGAGCTTCACTGGACCAGAGCCGAACGCTGCGGGTGACGTCGCGCTCACGTAGTTCACTTCTTTCCGCAGTCTATGGTTGTATCGAGTAATGGCCATTGTGAAAAAAGACTTAAGTACTATTAAATCTAAAAGGTATTTAACTGCTACGAACATCCTGCCTTTTGAATACCAGGGCTGAAGTGTAGGGACATCTGGTGGTCAAATTTCAGATTGCAAGTCCAGATTGCCCTGTAACATCCGCTAAAGCTAAGAAATAATTCAGTTCAATTCAGTCTTATTTCTATAGCAGATTTAAAACATCTTCAGCAAAAGTGCTTCACAAAAAAATCAACAAAAAACAAATATACATTTAACACGATACAAAGGAAAGGAACTATAAAACACTAAGATCCTGTCTAGCTAGTATTAAATGCCAGGGAGGAGCGTAAGTAAGTAACTAAGGAGTTCAGATTTTAGATTTAGGTTTGTTAAAAATACATGATAAAGCCTTAATTTAAGAAAAAGTAGTTTGTATTTTGTTCATTTCTTTCCGTCAAAATGCAATAGGTCAGTTATATAAGCTTGCACCACTAGGGGGCCTGTACTTAAGGGTGATAAATGCCATATATACTACGATATACTAAATGTACACTGTATTGGAAGCTGCTGCAGTGTTCTAAAAGTTCTAAAGCCTTATTTTGGTTCCAGACTGATGGAAAGAACGAGTGGAGGGGGACCTGGCCTCGCTGTAAAATAAACCATGTCAACAGCTGTTCCTAATATTTTTGTATCTGATTCAGGAACAGTTTCTCTGCTTAGATCATGAGGTACCTTAGATTTGCAGATGAGATGTGGTCGTTTGACTGGAAATCTTTTGTTTTTTTGCCAAAGAGTAGTGTACGTCGAAGTATTACATGTATAAGTACATTTGAATGGAGGGATGAAGAGGATGAAGAGGTGTTTCTTTGGCCGAGTCGTTCTGTTCTGTACCTTCTAAACATATGAATAAAGTCTGTTTTACACATCTGGATACAGAGTCATGTTTTCGAATCAGAATCTCAAAATGGCCTGTAATTGGGGGTTTGTCGTTCGCTAGTCTCCGTGGAGATGGTATTGGCTCGCCTGGAATATTTCACAGTACGGCATTAAACGCATTTATCTCCATGGAGACAAGCAGGTAACTCACAGTTAGAATGTTTTTCGATGCATCTTTCGCCACATTTGCCAAGACTTGTCATTGAGAAAAGAAGCTAAAAAGGTGAGTTTAATGCCATACTGTGGAATATTCCACCAGGCATAGCAACAACATCTCCATGGAGACAAGCAGACAGAACCACATTAGGAAAGTTATGTAGAAATAATAGATCAATTATTATTGGAGTTCTTCTCCTCTTCCTCCTCCTCCTTCTTCTCTTCCTCCTCCTTCTTCTTCTCCTCCTCTTCCTCCTCTTTCTCCTCTTCCTCCTCCTACTTCTCCTTCTCCTCTTCCTCCTTCTCTTCCTCCTATCCTTTTCTTCACCCTCCTCTTCCTCCTTCTCCTCTTCCTCCTCTCCTCCTTCTCCTTGTCCTCCTCTTCCTCCTTCTTTTCTTCCTATTCCTTCTTCTCCTTCTCTTCCTCCTTTTCTTCCTCCTCCTTTTCCTCTTTCTCCTCCTCCTTCTTTTCCTTCTCCTCTTCCTCCTCCTCCTTCTCTTCCTCCTATCCTTCTTTTCTTCCTCCTCCTCTTCCTTCTCCTCTTCCTCCTTCTTCTCCTTGTCCTCCTCTTCCTCCTCCTCCTCCTTTTCCTCTTTCTCCTCCTCCTTCTTTTCCTTCTCCTCTTCCTCCTATCCCTCCTTCTTCTCCCTCTCCTCCTCCTCCTCTTCCTCCTCCTTCTTCTTTTAAATTCAAGACACATAACACTGGACATCTCTTTATCTGATTTTATTTTAGGATAAACACACATTCACATTTACATTTTTATTATTACTGTGATTTTAGTGAGTAAAGTGAAAACGGTGAAAATAACGCGATGGACCACTCAAATAAATAGAATTAAAATTAAAACAAAGTTATTCCCATTATCATCTCGCTGCGTGGGTCCTGTGCAAGTTGAAAGACAGACAAACATTTACGGTTCAAACTTTAAATCAAAACAAACGTGCAAAACCACCAGGGGGCACCGCTCACTGGTGCTGGACGACATGATCCACACAGTACATTGACCACAGACACGACTCACAGATGCTACATCAGAGTCCAAAGACGCAGATCGTTTCAGCTGTAACAATCAGGTGTTCGTTATAAAGTGCACACGTTTCAGTATTTATGTACATGAGTATTTAAAATCATGAAAAATGCAAGTATTACAGTTTACAGCAGGGGTGACCACATCTCGACAGAGCCGCCAAACCCTTAAGTCGACGATTACCCGCCCCGGCGCGAGCGTGTGACGAGACCAAGACGCGCCAACGTCTGTGCTTTCTTAGGCGATTACGGGTGTTCGGAGTCAGACGAAATACGACGCTGACGTTCTCTAGAGCTGGTCCAGAGTCTGCGCTGAGGTCCGGAATAGTCAGGCGGTTTGGAAAGTATAAACAGCACATCGTTAGACTGATGTGGCTGGCGACGTCACGGGTGCGTTTAATCTGACGAGACCGCGGACCATCTTCGCGCCCCGGTCCGTGAAAACGATTAACGACATGGACCGACCGCGGAGATGCGTGAGGCCTGAGCGGTTCCATATTGTTCGGTTCTTTTTGTCTTTTGTTACGTCACGTCATGTCTGTATGTTGATGCTACTGAGCGCCTGCGCGGAGTCAAATTTCTCCGGATAAGTGAAGTGTGACGTGAAAACCGGAAAACCTGAAACCTAATAACGCCCGGAACATTCATTTTCGGTCTGAATCCGCTCACGATCAATTAGGTCAATTCAGGAGAAGGTCTGAGGGCCGCGTTTAGCCCCCGGGCCGTAGTTTGGGCAGCTCTGGTTCACAGGATGCAAATCTGAGTATTTAAACACGGTTCAACTTTTAATTACAACACTGACTTTGCTCGAATGCATCAGAAGAACATTAAAATTCACAATTCATTTGACGATAATTTAAACTTCATAATCGTTCCATCACATCACAGAGAAATTTGAGTAGTAACTTCTACAGATGCAGAAGGTACGGCCATATTTAAAGCCGCACTGCGTAACTTTTGGGTGAAGTGTCCGTGCTGTTTGTCTCCACGGAGCTGTTCTTGCTTTACCTGAAATGTTCCACCATACGGCATTAAGCTTATCCGTATTAGCGATAGACGGATATATTGGTCGGCCGATATTTGGACTTTTTAGCGTATCTGATATCGGCCTTAAATCTCCAGCGCAGGCCGATATTTTGTTTTGATCGATTTCCACACGATTACACACGAAGACTTATTTTAACACTTTAATACAAACAGAAAATAACAGAATTTGAGGAAAATAACCAAAATCGGCCCTATATATCAACCCCAAAAATATCGGCAGATCTTAACAATCGGTATCGGCCATGAAAAAGACCCATATCGATCGATCTCTATATTGTATTTAATCAATACAAAAGTTTGAATTGCTAAAAAAAACACCTCGACGCTTATCCACAGATCTACTGTCTTGGCGGCGTCGCCTGCTCGTCGCCGCGGAAACAGTGAAGCTCAATGCCACGGAGACGAGCACGTGGCAGACCATTCACAAAAAAGTTACGCAGTGCAGCTTTTTATCGTGACAGTTTGTTCAGGGCGCCTTAAAAATTCCCAGTTGTTTAATCTAGTCTTGATTTCAGATTAGATTTACGATTATAATTCGACTAAAACGCAGCCTGGCAAATCCACAATATCTCTTTATTTTTTTCGATATATACGGACCACGCGTGTCCCTGATTGGCTAATCCGCCTGTCAATCACGCCCATTCTAAAAACGCAGAGATTCACCGGTGACGAGGCCAAACCGGGCGAACGCGAACACAAACATTTACATAATTCCCGCGTCCCGGTCTAATATTCTTCAGCGGGACACGACGGCTTCTCCACCTCGTCGTACTGAGTCTCGTCTAAAGTCGTCTGCTCCGTGACGTCATCGGAAAGCGGCGGTTTGGGCGGAGCTTCCACGCTTGGCAGAGCGGGCGGAGTCAGGCTGGAATGACACGAGCAAACAACCGATCAGTGAAAAGACTGTAAAAAGCAGTTACTGTAAAGATGAACATGCGTTGAAACAGAAGAAATGAAGGTAAAAAGCATAAAAAGGGGTTTTATACATTTAACAGAGCCACTTTAAAATAACTTTATAACTACGTTTTAATGATAAAGCATGAACAAAGGCCTAAAGACGCACTATGTAACTTTTCTGGTGAAAGGTACGACACCTGCTCGTCTCCATGGAGATGTTATTGCTTTGCCTGGAATGTTCCGTAGTATTACACTGAATAACCTACACTGCATTATTTAATTACACGTTTTTATGTCTCAAAAATACAAAAAAATACAAAAAAAAAAAAAAATGAGTGAGCGGGGCAAGTCTCCACAGATCCGACTTGTAAATTTGCCCGGTGGGGGTTACCTGCTTGTCTCCATGGAGAAGGGTATGTTTAATATCATACTGCGGAACATTCCAGGCAAAGCAGAAACAGAAAAGTTACATAGTGTGACTTTAATTCATAATGAACGAACAGTTTCTAATAGCAAACGGTCACACGGTCACTCAAAGCACTTTACATCAAGGAACCACTCACCCATTCACACACAAACCCTGCATATTTCTTCTCTCAAACTGAAAACACTCTGTTCCACCTTGTGATGTCATCATGTGGTAATACAGGAAGTGCTCCACTGTGTTTTTAAACTCCACACACCTTCACTAGAATCATTTGGATTTTAGTCCTGGAATTGCCACATCTCTACTGAACTAAAGGTAAAAGGTAAGTGTTAACTTGAAAACTACCACTTCATGACATCACAAGGTGGAACAGAGCATTTTGAGCTTTGGAGATGTAGACAGACTAATAATAAAGTGTTACTCAAACATGTTTGAATGACACAAAACACAACTCCGGGTCTGTTTTTGAGGAGGTAACAACATTATAACATGACTTAACGCTCAGAAGAGTCCATTTTGTGTACCGTATTTTCTGGACTATAAGTCACACTTTTTTTCATAGTTTGGCCGGGGGTGCGACTTATACTCAGATGCGATTTATATGTGAAATATATGTTTTTTTCTTCATTATTATGCAATTTTTGGCTGGTGCGACTTATACTCCGGTGCGACTTATACTCCAGAAAATACGGTAATATAGGAGCTTTAATGAACACCCCACCTTCTAAACATTAGTTACGTAAACAACCCAGAATCCTTCTCAAACAACTACTTCATTATGAATTAAGTCTCCGTTCATGCTTTAAAAAGGCTAATCAAGGTGTCGTTATTATAAAGTGGACCCAAATGAAAAAAATAATAGAACTTTACATGCAAATTTACAGTGACAAGACAAGGTAACGACAAAAACACGGAACCCGACCACAGGCACATGCAAAGAGAGAGAGACCAAACAAAACACCAGGTCATAATCCACTTACTCTGATGCAGGGCTTTACAAACGAGCACAGTCTGGACCTGGACTGAAACCACAGGCCAAACACACAGTAACCAACTTCGTTTATGAGGCACATGCTACAGGTGTTAATTATGAAGTGCATCCTGCTAGCGCTGCCACCCATGTGATGTGGACGAACGGAGCCACTGTTCTCGTATTCGATCCTTCTTATTGCAAGAAGCTGAGGCCATGAGACGATTTCATAATATAAATCATGACAGTGTTTAATCCATTTTTAATTTGAAAACAGAATAAGTTGAAATTTGGTCAAATACTTTCTTATTTTTTATTGTATTTATTTATTTATTTTTTATTTTTTATTTTTTTTTTATATACAATCCTTTTGTCTGTTAGGCATGATTTTGTATTATTATTATTATTATTATTATTATTATTAAGCGACGCCGCCATCAACTCCAGAGAGGTCATCAGCTCCAGAGAGGTCCACTGTGGGCTCCTCGGCAAAGTGTCATTATCATTTTTTAAAATTATTATTAGTAGTAGTATTATTATTACTATATGTATATTTTTTATCCTTATTGTGTATTTCTTTTTTTTCTTCTTTGCCCATCAAAAGAGGATCTCGGGGAAAACAGGTGGGAGGTGTGGGGTTTAAAAAGGGGAAAAAAATGTAATCAAACTGTAACTTGTATAGCTGCAGATGATCTCAACACTCGATTAAAGAAATTGGTTCAAATAACGCGATGAATCTCTCAAATAAACTTAATGAAACCTGATTTTGTACGTTTTGCCTCATGACGTTATTTCCACTATAATTGTGCTTTGTGGCTCCTGGGTCGGTTCAAAGGTGATTTCTGGTCCGAACTGTTCGGGAGCTCGTGCTGTATAAATCCAACCACATTTTTAAAATCAGCAAATCAACTTTTACCTGTCACATTAAACCTTGTTACTTAAAGTCCCACTGTGCAACTTTTCAGCCAAAAATTACACTAAAATAAACTTTAAAACCATTGCACTGAAAAACATGCGTCCTTACTCTGAGTGGGCTCGCATCTCCACAAACCTGACTTTCATTTGGAGGCCTGTTCCTGCCTGTTTCCATGGAAATGTTGTTTCTTTATATAATCTTCCACAGTACGGCATTAAACGTATCTACCTCCACGGAGCCATGTAAAATGTATTTAGTTACATAACACTGAATACCTGCATTAAAATGTATTTTTAACGTGTTTTGATACTTGGTCCAATCAGAGCACTGTAATCTGAATACTTAGATTACTTTTACACTATGAAGGCGTTATATCATAGCGTAAAAACATGACGTATACTTACAAACAGCTTTATCATAGTTTCACTGTAGGTTATTTATTCGTTTACCGTATTTTCCGGACTATAAGTTGCACTTTTTTTCATAGTTTGGCCGGGGGTGCGACTTATACTCAGATGCGATTTATATGTGAAATATATGTTTTTTTCTTCATTATTATGCATTTTTTGGCTGGTGCGACTTATACTCCAGAAAATACGGTATGTCAAATTAGAAAAATCGCACATGAACTCACCACAAGAGCTGTGTTTTCTTTTATTCCACTAATACTGTGCAGTTCAAAACCGTGTGCCGCTGTGTATTCACTGTAATTTAGTGAAGTAACTGTACTCTGAATACCATCAATTGAAAAAGTAACTGTACCTGAACACAGTTACTCAAGATTAGTATTCAGAATATGTATTTTTGCTACATATTCTACGTATTCAGTTACTTCCCGACGCTGCGTGTTACAGCAGAGGCCATGGAGAGGAGGGATTATAATGACATGAGCAACAGAACGGCCATTTTAAAACTAAAAAACTAAAAAATGTTTAAAAAGTAAAAAGGTTTATGTTGACGACCGCTCCTCGCCGTTCCTTCAGATGTGCTTTATTATTTCTCAGTTGTCTGGTTTTTGGTTTTGTCCATGTTTTGTCCTTTTGTCTAATAAAAAAAAAAAAAAAAACCCAAACAAAAAAACTCTCGAGCTTCTTTTAATTTAAATGTTTAAAATATTATAATGTTGCTTCTCTACAAACACAACTATACTAATAATAATTGTACAAAATGTAAAACATGTCAATAAACAATTCAAAAAAAAAAAAAAAAATCAGATATGAAACTTCTCAAATGTTCAGGAATGAATATTTATTTGACACAGTTTTAAATAAAAATCTCCGATCACATTTGAGGTCATCAGTGTTACACCAGTCCAGGTTCGTTCATGCAGGATTCTGTGAACTGTCTCCTCCCCTTTCAAAATAAAAGCACAGAGAAAAAAAGTGTGTGGCCACAGACAAAATGCTGTGTTTTCTCTGCAAATACAAAATAAAACACTGACAAAACTTTGTACTGCACAGTTAAAATGTTACTTTTTGAACGTTTGAATTTAAATGTAAGAAAAAAAAAGAGCTCTAACGAATGAACCATTTTTATTTGGAAACGCAGAGGAAACGGCAGGTCGGCCATGTGCACACACTGTATTTATCTATACTGTGCTTAAAGGGGGACTATGGGCTCGTCTCCATGGAGATGTCATTGGTTTGTCTAGAATTTTCCACAGTATGGCATTATACTTGTATCTATCTATCTTGTATTTATTCAATTACTGCTCAAAAATACCCTCAAAAACAGATCTGACTTGTAACTCTGTGGCATCACCGGGTTGTCTCCATGGAGATATATATATGTTTAAAGCCCTACTGCAGAACATTACTGGCAGTGCAATAACTTCTCCATGGAGACAAGCAGGTGGTTAAAATAATCATTAGGCTAAGTATTGCTTCTGCATCTTATTCCCCCCTTCCCTCTCTCCCTCTCTCTCTCCTTCTCCCTCTCTCTCTTTATTTCCCACTCTCTCACTAACCCTTTCCTCCTCCTCTCTCTCTCTCTTGCTCTTCCTCTCTCTCTCTCTCCCTTTCTCTCTCTTTTTCTCCTCTCTCTCCCTCTTTCTTCCTCCCCTCTCTCTCTCTCTCTCTCTCTCTCTCTCTCTCTCCCTCTCCCTCTCTCTCTCTCTTTCTCCATCCGCGCCTCACACACC
>KN473643.1:13110-35417 GCA_000787095.1 Periophthalmodon schlosseri
CAAACGTTCTTTTGTGTGACATGACAATAGATTATTTAGTTTATTTAGTGCCAAAGTGAAGACACAACATTTCAGTGAGTAAAGAGTGTAGCTGTTTACAATCGTCCTAAATGTGTGTGAAGTCTTTAGTGCCATCATCTGCAGCTCTTATGTCATTCTGTCCACAGGAAACACTGATGTACTCACTTAACTGTGTGACCAATGCATTTGCACGGACAAGTGAAATCATGTGACGTCTATGAGGATTTATAGCCTACGTCCCTTTTACGTAACAGTAAACAGCTATGGCCATTGTGTTGTAACAACAAGAATTTAGTAAACAAACTACCTTTATGCTAATGTAACATCCCAAGACACAATTTCAAATGCACAAACAAAAGGTCAATGGAAAAAAGACTCGTAAAATAATTGTACCCAGAAGAAATGCAGACTTTGTACCTTAAATCTCAAAATGAAGTATTCATTGAATTTGAAATGTATGAAAAATCTGATGGATCATGTCAGGAACCCACATGATGAGTTCCTCACTGAGAGACCTTTCCTACTGTGTCTGTATCCTAGTATCAGATATACAGACACAGTAAACACAGTGCTAAAGCTGAAAATTCATATGTCAGATAATTTTCTTACAGGTCTACTAATCTGTTGAATGCAATACTTCATCTGAAACCTTAGAACTTGACCAAAAACAGCTCTTTCCCAAAGCCACTATTAACATCTTGACATTGAACATAATTCTAATTGGGAGAAAAAACAAAACCTTTAATGTAAATATTCTGAATACAGCCAAACACATTTACTTGCCAAAGACAAAATGTGAACCAGGGAGACCCTGACTTTTTGCCTTTTAAACTTCATCATTCCTGTGTCATGCACATTTAGTTTAATAATACCACCAGAGAAAGAAACCACTACCTGCTATTAAACATATGAATCTGAGAACGGGCCATAAAGACTGGACTTCATGTGAACACACTATTGTGTGCCTATATCTTTCTCCTGTATAAGTCCCTAGACTCCATTTATTCTAAAATATTCTTACTTCCTTGATTTCCATTCCATTACTAACTTGCTTAATGTATTTTTGAGATTTCACACAAGACATTGGCAGAAGATTTGCGAAACAGAAAATCATCGTAGTCAAAACAAAAACTTATCGGGAATTCTTTTTGCACTTTTTATAGCATTTATTTGACCCTTTGTTCAATTTCTAGTCAGCTCATGGAAACATCTACTGTAAATATCGACTGCAATCATGGTTTTCATTATAGTTCTCCTCAGATGACCCCAGAGGTTAACAAGCTTCAGGTACAGGCAAAGTATGTTCATTATGCGCAAGTCTGAGCATATGGTCTGAATTGGCACTCTCTCTTATGTACATATCAAGTCCTCATTCCCTGATGTTGGCATTCTGGTAATTGTGACTGCATGCAACTGTACGTCAATCAAGCATGAAGAAATATGCAGACATCTGATGATGTATGGAAAATATGCAATTTACTTGTTTGGAAGAATCCCATGATTACATACAGTAATAGGTATCTGTCAACAATTGTATCCAGATGTTATTTGGGATTTGCAAGAAGCTTTAAACAATCACATATAAGGCTGTCCCTAGATGATGGTGATGATGATGATGATGATGATGATGATTATTATTATTATTATTATGTACCTGTCGACTAGCTGTGGTGTCGCTACAGTGTCTACAAAATGTAATGTAATGTTTTATTTGTATTGCCTGACATTATTTGGCTTATTACGCTTTAGGATATAGACATAAACTGAAAAAAAATGTGGATGTTCTGGAACTGCACAACTTATTAACAGGGAATACAATAAAGGAGAGTGAAAAGACAAATTGGATTCACATCTATGTTGTCCAAATATCTGAGATAGATAAGATAGATAAATACTTTATTAATCCCAAGGGAAATAGCAGTGCAGTCTGTTCACATTCAAACATCACATCCTCTTTTCTGTGTTTTGAGACCAGTTACATTTATTGTCCAACTGAAGCCCCAAATACTTGTGTGAAGGTACCACCTCCACCTCTCCTCTGATCTATCGATGGTGAGGGGGCGTGGGGAGGGGTCTGCCCGGTGGAAATCAAGCACCATCTCCTTGGTTTTATAAAACCAAGGAGATGGTGCAAGCTCCAGCTGAACATCTCTACAGAGATGTTCAGTATAATAGTATAATTATAATAATAGTTAATTATATAATAATAGTTAATTATGAATACAACAAAAAGTACAACCAATTTACACTTTTCTAAATATCCATATAAAAAATTGACATTTTATTATAAGTTTACTTTGGTGCACAAATGATAATATCCATGGGTTTCAAGTAATTTAAATATAGAATCTATACGTAATAGAAATAAACAATTCAAAAGGAAATAGTCCATCTTTTGAACGGCCAAAAGTCCTCAGGAAAAAACAAGAAAGAAATCCAAACTTCTATCCCTGTAAGCACAGATGATCCTAGCAGTGAACATTTAGCAGTCTACTGTATATGAGCAAGTCCTAACCTCCAACTGTTTCAGACGGTAATGGTTTCTATCACTTCACACTCAGTCAGTCAGTCTCTCTCTCTCGCTCACACACACATATTGGCTTTACATGTTTTTGGGGACATTACATTGACTAATATTCATTTCCTGGAGATCAAAACAACCATAGTCACTACTCGCTTAATCTTAATCTAAACCACAACTTTAACCTATTTTCACCGATAACTGAAATTTAAACCATGTTGGTGATCTAATAAAGGATTTCATGGGGACCTGATTTTTGTCCCCATAAAGGAGTGTGTGATGTGAGTATGTATAGAGATTTTAGTTCCCACAATGTGATAAATACCTGCCCCGCACACATACACAGTACTCTGGATTCTGTATGGGACCTGTCGGCCTGCACACGGCTGCCTGCACACTGCTTCTTACAGAGGTAACACACTTTATATAAAATCAGGCCATTCTAATAAACCTCAACCTTAACCTGGACCTCTCCTCTAGCTCTGACATTTTCCAGGCCCATTTAAACGTATATCAGTGCAGAATGTGGGTTTACAAGACAGGGTCCGTTTCAGGTGTTGCCAGTTTTATGCGTAATACGTTATCTTCTTTTATGATCTCTACAAAGTCTGAGTGAATGGCGTGTATGTCTGTTTAATGTGAGCTGACAGAGCCGGAGTCAGACATGAACTGTATTTATCCTCACAGAGTTTCTCCATTAAGATGCCTACTTGTTTCCAGCACTCCTGCCCATGCAAAGAACAAGGCTACTCATGCCACACCACCAGACTGCTGAGAACAATCAATCATTGTGTTCTAATAAAAAATCGTTTGACCATACATTTAGAGACATTAAAAACATGCATTGCACATGTTCCTGACCATGATCCTAGCACAAGATCTGGAGAAGGTCCCTGACAGGTTGCACCTGCTGCCCTGGTTGGAAGGACAAATGTCCCAGGACATAAAGTCTCACCATATGTCATGGGTTGTTATGGGTGAATGTGTAATTTATTTTTTTAGTTATTATTTTGGTTTGGTAAAGAAATAAAAATTTTTAACATTTCGATTTAAATTCCGGACTATAATATGTCCATTTATGGTATTTTATACACAGTTATAGGGGGTTTAATTTAGCCTAGGATCCAGACCGGGGCTCAGTCGTATAGTACAGGCCAGGGTAGCCCAAAGTGGGCCCAGCAGATTTAGCCCAGAGCGATCTATCCCCTAACAAGCACAATAATTTAAGACAAGAATATATTTACAGACAAACTTTTTACATGAAAAACATTGATAGATTTAGCCCACTGCCCCTAATATGCTTTCATTTTGGCCAACCAAAAAGACTAAGTTTGATCTTGTTGAAATAAGGCTTTATTTATCTAGTAAATTAATGATAGCATGATAGCAAACTTTTTATGTTCATATTTAGATGAGGTCATAAGTCAGAGTGGACACAGACCTGCTCACACACAGCTGCTACAGTGACCATTATGAGGCACACACTTCTTAGAGGAAGGAAACCAGGCCTTTAACTCACTAATCATAAACTGCTGCACGCTCCCTCGCTCCCCAAGAGGCAGCACCACCCAGCTTCACCCAAATACATAAACACAGACACACAGTGGTACAGTAAACAAGCCCCCGTTACCCTCCCACCACCTGCTTTATAACACACGACTCTCCCGCCTAGACACACCGCACTATTCAGGAAACATTAGCCTGGAATGCTAATTGAAACAAACAGCTCATGGTTTCTTCATTTAGACGTGGGAGCTGTGGGTTACTGAGACTCCTGTGTGTATGCATGGACACACACAAGTAATATGCCAAATATCTGGGAATCATTGTATACTATTATTTTTCTCCTGGTTTTCCTCAAGCCTCACCTTAAAAAGACAGGCTGAAAAGGAAATTATTGCACATTAGCGCTGACAGAGTCACAGTTTCGGACCAAAGCAAACATGATCTTGCATTTACTGCACAAATACAGGCAAACACACACTCAAGTCCCATCAGTGTAATTGGAAAGACTTCACTGAATGATACAGGCCGACGGAGGCTCACTGCCAATGGGTATGCTCACATTAAGATTCCTGTTTATGGACATGGGAGTTGAGTATGTTGATCACAATACCATATGTCAGCATTGCATTGTGTTGCAATAGTGAGCAACATATTATATAAAGTGATAATTATACCATGGGCAAAGATGAGAGGAAAGATTCAAACCCTTATATAAGAGCAGACTGACCTGCTCCAAAGGCAAAGAAGTAGGTCTGGTTGGGGTTCCTCTGCAGCAGTGTGGACACTCTGCGGGCCATTCTCTCATTTCGTTTGTAGATGAGTTCTTGGCGAAAGTAACTGTCGATCTGCTGAGCTGTCAGGCGCTCGTGAGCTGGTAGAGAACTGTTGATGAAGTGAGGGAGCTGAGAAAGAGATGAAACAAAATATGTATTAAACTGTTACATTTTAAAAATACGTTGACTCTGTCTTCATTAGTTGGGGTTGCCTCAGCCAATTATTTGTGTTACAGAGTGCCTTAAAGCAGAATAGGATCCACCAACCCTCTGGTTTGCAGTTAGAGATTTAACCCACCATACCATTGCTACTCCCTGTTAGTATAGCTAGTCAAATAGAGAAAACAAACGTTATGTTAAATATGTATCTGGTATATTGTGTCCTTTTTACATTGCACACTTCAACTTCTATCTTTACCATTACTGTGGTTCTGAGAAGCCGAGCAGTCTGTATCAGAAATAACATAATGACAGGTGAAGTCATTAACCTTAACTATTGGGTTGCCATTACATCTGTCTTACTCATCATCATCAGGGCAGATCCACACAGGGCCTGTTTGAAAGATATAATTGGGTGTGTGATTTATTGACAGTGAGTGGTGAGTAGGTGATCTCTTGGCTGCAGCAGTGTATTCTACATGCTGTTAATGTGTAAGGAAAACACTACAGCAGCAACACGGACCTCTCAGACTTACATGTAACTGCTGCTATTTATATAGTTTTATTTTGTGCTTAGTGTTGCTGTGTCCACTCAGTGCTGTGCCTTTTTATGAATAAACCCAGATGGAAGTTGGTATAAAATGCAATAAAACAATGTTTGCATTTGCAACACTCACAGTTACAGTCATTATGGCTTTTTACATGTGACCAGGGACATTATAAGAGGCTCAAATAAATACAGCATGGATTTACTCAGTTAAATGGATTTATTTGCTTTATTTGATTTACTTTACAATAACTGAGTAACAGTACTCTGAGTAAAAGTTTTGGTTAATCCTCTCCAAGCCTACAACGTTTATTTTTCTTTCACATTAAATGCAGAAACAATTGTTTTTCTAATATTTGTGGACTAATCTTTGAAAATACCCAAATATGGGCATTAGTTGTGAACTCAAAATAGTAAATCAGATGTTCCACCTAAACACAGAAGTATTATTGAGTATTTATGCCAAATAGTTATTCTCACATGAGTAATGACATCTCACTCTTGATTCATAGCCCGACTGAGTGATATAATTATAACGAAATTATGCTTTGGTAAGATCATGTGAATAAATAATATGTTGGGTAAATGAGATGTTGCTAAAATAGATGGATTGCTGCTGCGTTGAGTGAAGAAAGATGGTGTGTCCATGATTAAGTGAAAGGTGTTTGGTGAACGCGGGGTCATAGAGGGAGAGTAGTGCAGATACGGTATCACAGAAAGGAGCAGTGTCCCTCTGTGTCAGAGGCAGAGCAGGAAATGTGCAGTGACAGTGAGAGGCCCTCTTCCTCTCCACAGACACTCCTCATATCTGTCTTTGTAACACTTTATGCTTCACATCTTATCTTCTAAGTATACACACATTCCATAAGACTCTTCTCACTATTGTTCAAATGAATGCTGTACAGCTGAACTTTTACATGTCTCATTACATATTTTTTTGCAAATAGTAACATGAATGAGCCGCAACTCGGACACAGCTTCTAGAGACAGTTTTACTTGGCCAGTTTAAGTAGTGAATGGTTTATTTTTGCTTTACACTTGGGTCACCTCTGCATCTCCCTCATGTCATATCCCGATGAATTGCATAATGATTTGGCAACAGTTCCTTATTGTTGCTAGCCTCTCTTCCTGCAGTATGGGCTTGGAGCTGGCTCGTGTACCCTTAGCTGGATCACTACTTCCACTTCAGACAAAATTATTTTCGGACATTCCATTTTCTTTTTACTTTCTCATAACACAGTTGACACATGGACCTATGTACTACGTTCGGGACTCTGTTTGCAGTCTATTATGATGAAAATGAACTGTGGAGAAGTACTGTTCATTCACGCACATACTATAGATCACATAGGCTGAAGCAGACTCCTGATTGCTCTAGCATGTGCAGAGGAATGTTAATACGTGTTATTATGACAGGAGTGGGGCAGGAGTGCGAGGGGGCGGGATAAATTAGGATGATTTAATGCCCTCACATGTAGGACAAGGCTGTAGCCAATGGGGCAGGTGAAATGTGGATGGAAAATTTCCAGCAAAGGTTTCATAATGTTCTACTTTATAATTTACTATTACAAGTATGTTTAGGGTTTTTATTGCTTTGCATTGGAAGCCAGCGCAAAAACTGCAGTTTCTTTTTGGCTGATACACTGAAATGTTATAGTCAAAATGCATGTCACAGAATACACTGGAACTGTTATTACCTATTACACTGAATCAAAATCTGACTCAGATTGTCAAGAAACTGTATTGTGAATCATGCCAGAAAGTCCTGTCAAAAGCCTTGAATATAACTAAACCACACTGAGTTAAATCAGATGACAGCTTGCAAAAAGACGTCTGTGTTTGGGAGAGAGACTTGTGGCAGGTCGTGTGAGTTATTTCTGGTGAAGCTGCTGGGTAGTGTCTCACACTATCAAGTGACCGGTGCTCAGAGGATTAAGACTAAGCTGAGGAGCAGGTCCAAACTCAAGTGATGATGGAGAAATGGCAGAGGAGCTGAGAGAGGTCTGACAGGTCATCATTTGGATTGTGACACCATTTTATTTTCCAAGCCTGCATTGAAGTTACATTTATAAGGTTTCTAATAGCGAACAAATGCATCTGTCAAAAGCCTAGTTTGAAGATATGAACCATCAATCAATATTAACATTTAGCATTGCTAAATTAAAATTTAACTGAGATCCTCTGCCTTATTTTCTAAAATTGCCAATGAAAGCCTAATCCCTCAAATCATGTCATCTTCAAATATAAATGCAATAACCCCTTGTGATACTAAATTCAAATGTAAAAATGTTTTATCTGGAAAAATAATTTATCTGGAAAATAACCCTATTTGTGCACAGATGAGTGGTAGATGTTGGGCCCTGCATATTCTTTCAATAGTTCTCCATAGTACTGCTGTGTGTGGTGTGTACCTGTGATGTGTCATGGTTGAAGATGATGGAGCTGAGGTCTCCACAGTTGTAGTGAGTGATGAGATCCTCAGTGGTGTAGGAGCCCTGCAGACTGCCTGCTCGGACACCCTCGTGCTGCAGCAGAGTCTGGTTCAGAGCAAACAGCACCTGCAATAAAAGCAACACGGTCAGAATGTTCCTTTGGGAAGCTTCACACAAGCTGTTTGTAGGCTAGGTGTAATGGGCTACACTAAGTGTGAACTGTGCCTAAGTCATACTTAGCATAATCATTCAGGCCCCTAATAGCCGCTCTCACACCTATTAGCATACTGGCTAGCCCTATTGTTTTCTTTGTTTTGATTTGGGTCTGAGGATGGAGTTATAAATAGGGGATAGATGTCTAAGGTCCCATTCCTGTTCAAGGAAGGATTATCTTTAACAAAAACTGCCTCTTTAACTCCCCTCTTAAACAGTTTCTTCTTTCTAAGATCTGTACCTCACTATCTTCAAAGGAGTGGTTAGTGGCTTTGAGATGGAGATGTACGGCAGACTGGGGTCCCGAGGAGCTCTCGTGATGGTGTTGGTACATTCTCTTGTGGAGTGGCTGTTTTGTTTCTCTAATATAACGCTCACTGCACTCTTCACTACACTGAATGGAGTATACCACACTGCTTTGTTTGTGGCTCGGGGTTTTGTCCTTTGATTGATTGATTTATACCACACTGCTTGGTTGTGGCTCGGGGTTTTGTCCTTTGATTGATTGATTTTCTGTTTTAGACAGAGTGCTAAACTATATCTAATAGAAGAAAATTATAACCAAGCAATCACTCGAATCCAAATCATATTTTAATTTGACCATCATTTGAAACCTTTTGTTGCATCTTTGCTGTTACACTGCAGTCTCTAATAACTGTATGCACAAAGCAGAATCATAACACAGTGACATATACATCCCTAAACCCTAAAGTGTACCTCTCCAACATATGTACATAAAACTTTCCTTTTCGCCGTGCTCCAGAAGAATCTCGGCCGAGCCAATGTTCCTCTTTAAAAATACATGTGTGACTTTATTACACAGTTAAAACACTACATGCTGACTGTGTGAAATCCAAGGTATTTTTAAACATTTGAAGATATTTTCACACTTTTTCCAGACAGACAGGTAAATGCCAAACCACAAAAGACTACACAAAAGTCACTGCAAACCTTCATGAATGGAACAAAGAATTAGTCTAGAAATGTCGACTGAAACAAAGAAAAAAAACTACTTTGTCACGCCATAAATTTACAGCGCCCATTAAAATCAAAAGTAAACCCTCTTTAGACTAGATTTATAGTGTGCAGCCACCAGCCCCACACCCCCCACAGCTGTCCGGGACGTACGAGAGAGGTTCAAGTTTCTCTCTGCTATCCCACACCACCTCAGACCAGCCCATTGTAGTGCACTGTAGATCTCACTCAGTTATGCATTGACTTGATTAGACTGTCATCTGAAACACTTTTTTAAAATCCCCATTATTTTCAGTAGGTACCGCACTGGGGTCAGAATCAGTGCTCAGTTCAGGGTTGATTTGTGGAGAGACTTAAGGCCCATACAGCTGCACCAACGACTAACCGAGCCCCAAGACAAAAGTCACACTCATAATTCATGCAATTTAAGTTATGTTTTCACGATCATAAATGACCATATACTGGGTATTGGATGTTTCAACTCCAAGTAACCTCTGGAGTAATCAAACAGACTCTAAGCTAAAACCCGTGACTCTCTCTGTGAGGTCAGTGAGAGAGCTGCTGTTTGTCCTCTTCTCATTATGTAAAAAACGTGTTGCCAGATTATTCCACATTTATTAATTTTTTCACCAAAATTACTATTTTTAGCATTTAATTAGTTTTGTTTTGTTCAGCTGCTGAACAGCTATAAAGCAAGAACACAACAATGTGTAACCGTTTAATTTGTACTTGCCTGTGCCAATAACACAAGCCAAAAAAATGTGCAGGATCCAAAAAAATGTTTTGTTCAGAAGGTCACCTGGCATAAAAGCTGACATAATAACTAACATAATAATGAAAAAGATGAACTCTTGTGGTGATCCCTAAAAGAACACGTTTGCCTGTGCGTCAAAGCTACTCTTGGCAGAAAAATGTCACACACACAAACTGTATCCTGCATTAATTTGAAAAACAAAAAAAGATGACAACATTTTGTCCAAAATAAATACCACATGAATACTTTGTGTTTCTATATAGAAAACTGCATTAACAAACAATCTGTGAAAAAACACATACACTAAAAGTCTGTACAAAAAGGGAACACAATACACTGTCGAATACAAAGTGGCCAAAAAATGAAATCATTAGTTGGGGACAACAAACATGCACCTGTCAGGATGCTGCTGTTTTAGCTTCACAACTGTTGTTATGGAGTTTGGGCTTTTTCAATATTGTCTGTTGCCGTGGTGAAGCACATCTCTGCAGCTGTTACCATGGCTCCTGAACTTTCCCTTGTTTGAATGAGACAGAGCATCAATCACGACACAGAGGGCTGACTAAAATGCAAACAGTGAGTGCATACAGAGCTATGTAAATCCGCTGTGTGACTGGCAGCGGTGTTCTCATGCTCAAGTGGCCCTCTCAAATTGACTAGCTCTTTTTTACTGTCCACATCATACACAAGACTAAAGCCTTTGGGTCTTATGCATGCGTGAGAAACTCTTGTAATCAAATAAAAGCTTTGAGGAGAACAAAACCGAGACTGCAGCTTTTGGTTTTGGAACCTGCCATCCAAAAATTCATTACAGAGCGCTGGAAGAAAACACACAGAGCACGGCCAGAGTGGGAGAAACAGGAGATTTGATGTTTTATTGTGAATTTGCATTTATTGTGCTGTTTGTTCCCAATTTCAGACAAAGCAAAAAATAAGAAAAAATAACACAGATCATGATTTTTTTTATGATGGCATCTACTATTGGGTTAATGTATGGCATCAAATAGACATTTTGAACTGCCAATAAAAGCTTAAATTGAGTGATCGATTTTGATGTCTAAACACCTGGATCAGAGCATCTCCATCTTCAATATGAAAAATAGTGACAAACCACATACAAGACGAACATGAATATTGGACAGTGTGGCCTGGTTCAACAAACTGTAGCCCTGTAACCCAAAGTGTATTCTGCTTATTAAAACTTCAAATCTTAGCATGCTGTCATATTATGTCATGAGTAAGTGGTGATGACAAGGTGTTGGAAAGGAAGACTACATTAACTCATACTTTTACCACTTTAAATCCTAAATCTAACAACATGAGTGATGGTTTGGGCTGGAGTGCTGCTGGCTGAGAAAACAACAGGAGGAAGTGCCGAGCTCCAAGGACCAGGCACTGCACTCTGGCAAGACGTGAAAGGATAACAGGCGGGCTTATGGATTAGCTTTTATTTGACAGTAAAAACAAGTGAGAAGAGGTTAAGAAAAACACAACACTGGTATAGTCCACGTTGTCGGCTATGATTATCAGCTCCATTAGTTGCTTTTCCCACTCAACTGTAGCCAGCATGAAAGGCAGGATAAAAAGTCATACAAAGTCATAGCCATACAAATGCCAGGAAAAAGGATGATGCCGAGACTCAGGCAGTGCAGCATTTACAGTGCAGACAGAGAGTGTGGGTCAATGGGCTCGGTCTAAAGCCTGGCACATAGTGGGTACTGTCTATGACCAGTCAGGTGCATAAGGACTGCTGCAGCTGCCAGCATCAGGCAGCACATCTGAGAGAGATTCACTTTACAAGGCTTCTCATTCAAGTGTTGACCTCCTTTTTTTGTTCACCGGTTTGTCTATTGTATACTGTTTGAGGGAGCACACTCCACCCAGAAGGCTGTCCAGGGACTGAACGTAGGCCCTTCTTACTGTGATCCACAGAACACTAATGGACAGAAACATACACTAATATAATCCTGTGCTGCTGTTGAAAGTCATTTATAACTAGAGTGGCACAGCCCTTGTAGTTGGGACCATTCACATTTCTTTCCCCCTGACATTTTAGACTCTATAAAGCTCCCTTTTCTCTGTGTTGTGTAAAACAGGAACAGTACTATACAGGCAGCCTTTGAAAGTCAAGTTGTTGATCTTGTAGATGCAGCAGCACAAGCTCAGATGTCCACCACATTACCAGACTTTAAACAGATATAGTGATGTGAGGTGGTCTTCTTTCAGACTTATCTGTGGTCATTTAATCAGGCCTGATACAGTCTATGAGTGGTGCGTTCCTGTCCAGTGCTTTCCCTCGGAGCAGTTTGTGTTTCATCTCATGAGAAAGAGAAGAGCTGGACCCCTGACCCGGGACACGCACTGCTGGACTCCCCTGGGCTCCTCTGGGCTTATGAGAGGGGATTGGGTTCACAGCACCCTGGGGTGACTGCAGAAAACGAGGTAAGCAGTTGAAATAACATCCAGGGCAGCCCAAGAATAGGGGAGGTGCAATCTCTCATGAACACTCCCCACTGAGCAGGTCCTGAAGAGGGCGGACACCAGTTTAAGAGCAGTTATCACAGCCCACAGTGGAACTCTATAAAAGAGTTCATTACCTTGGTGTTCACTTCAGACCATCCCCTGTGACCTGTTGAAAGGATGGTGTTGTCTGGTCCTGAAGCATGCACATTGTCCTGTGAAGCACCTTGAAAACATTAGGATGTGTCACCCAAACCCACATCAAAGAGCTCTGGACAGGCTCATATGATAGCCCCTCTGGCATCTCCAACAGGTTTATCAACAACTGAAACAACCACATTCTTAGCGGGACATGGGAACTGTCAGGAGCCTACTATACATGCTGTCTCAGGGCGACCTTAGCTCAGGGCCAAAAACACTTACAGCCTCATCATGCCATCATGTATTCATCACTGCTTATTGAGAGTAAGCAGATCTTCCACTGATCACATCTGGTAGAACATGCGTATACCTATTTCCTCAGTCTTCATCCCTGACAAAAGCTTATGAATGTGTGCACCACATTTGGTAATAATGATACATATTGTTCTGCTGTTATACAAGCTTCACATGTCTTTTTACACTAAGTTTGAGTTTTCAATCAGGCATGAGTGTAACTGTCTTTCCCTTGTATCCGGCCCCCTGCCTCCGTCCAGGAAATCTAGGGATTACACTGAGACAATCCCAGTAGCAGTGGCCTGCCGCTTCAGGATTTCGCAGAAAGACCTCCATTATTCTCTCACTATCTTTCCCCACATTCCATCATACTTAGCTTTACTTGGTTTGCTGACTCTTTATGTCCAGTCCAGATGAATTACATTGATTTGATGTGTAAGGATAAGTGGACCACATAGCCAATTTGTTTGTTCATAGTTATCAAAATGACTCTCTACTTACAATCACTAATTCACTGTTTCTGATTCTGAACTGTACTTCCCACAAAAATATAGCATTAGATTCTTACAGGTTCACGTAAAGCTTTTGGTTCACAGCAGAAACACACACACACACACACACACAATATATTTTATTATATTACATTATATTTTATACAATAGAACACACCCACCAGTCTTTTTGGTGACTATTATCATGCCAACAGATTTGGATCAGGATGTTCCCCACAATCTCAATGCCTTGTTGAAGATCTTGGACTTTAATAAATGAACGGGGGGTGGGGGTTGCGGAAAGCCCTCTACTTATGTCCACAAATAAAAGCCTGCTGTTAGACTTGGCACTGCAGCCGTTACGCGAGTCATCTCATGTTTTTCTGTCTCTTTACAAAACTGAAAATAATAAATCAAAACAATTGACCCTCAGTGAAAGAAGTGCACAGCTGGTGCCTTTCTATGGACTGCCCTGCTCCTGGGAAGCCTCAAGGAAACACTCAAATGTGAGGACCACTTACATGGACGTCTTTTTTAACTGCACTACAACAACATCTGCATGTGTACTACTTGAAACTTTTTTCGAGATAAAGCTAAAATTCACTGAGCCCATGGCTGTCTCACAACATGGTGGAAATGGCAATGATTTTAAGTTGATTAGATATAGGGCTATATATCGATATTATTTTGTGCAAGGTATAAATTTGGCCATATCGTTAATATCGATGTCATATAATTCTATGAAAATAGGGCCGCGCCGCTGCTCAGTGCGTTGGTTTCTCTAGCTCTTGGCTCCTCCTCCTCCTGCAGCCTGATGTCTGCCCGTGTGCCGGCTGCTCCATCTGCATGTGCTGTTCTCAGAGTCTTGACTAAAGTTGTCCACTGTCCACATGGCACCACAGTAATCTATCCAAGACTGAGGCTTTATTTTTCTCGCTTTTGAGTTTTCAGGAAAAGATGCTCACATGCAACAGCTAGAGTCGCGGTGCTTTATTAGCTTCTCTCTATAAAACTGAGGAAAACACAGTTAAAAAATCACAAAGAATTTTAAGAGAGAATGAGGAGAATTCACCAATTAGACTTATTTGCTGGTAAATTATACCCAGTCCCATAGGGTATAACTGAGGGCTAAGTTGTTATGCATAATACTATTATTTTATGTTGGATTTTTTAATCAGGAACAGGCATGGCAGGAAATAATGTATGTCACATAAAAAGGTCAAGATATGTATCGTATATCGAGATATACATTTTTGTTCATATCACCCAGCCTTAATTACATATATATATTCTCTCTCTCTTCTCTCTCTCTCTCTTTCTCTCTCTCGCTCTTGCTCTCGCTCTTGCTCTCTCTCATCGGGTCATTTTAACCTCATATGCCCTATTTCAGATGTTTAAACCAAATCCACACACTTCACTTCTCTCTCCCCTCGATAAGCCCTGGTTAAATTCCTTTTGGATCTCTGTGACTAACGTTACGATGTGTGATGCTATCCAAACCAGATGAAGTGTGTATCTCATCCACTGCATGAGAACAAGCCCAAACATCCGAATATACTGCTCCAAACCCAGGCCAACCTCACACTCTTATCTCCTCCACTGAGATTTACTGGGGCTAATAGATTTAGACGTTCTCACAGAAGGATATATCCTTTTTACGAAGGTCACATCTCAAGACCTGTAACAAAAGAGCAACACATAATCTCTGCATGAACAAAAGTAAATTAAATCTAATCCAAAAAAGAAAAAGCAATTGTCCAAACAGAAACACCGAAGACAGAGGGAATCTCTTTCTGATATTGGTCTTTGATTCACATCATGACTAGTAATGTCAAGATCAATTCGTTATTCGATAATCATGATTATACTGCAATTGTAAGAACAAAAAAAATAGTGCTAAACATAAGAAAAGACTGATCTGAGGCACACCGATTAGCATATATTTTAGTAAAACGCCAACGTGTTTGGACTCAAGGATGAGTCTTCATCAGGGCATCAACCTTCTAAACCTTCTAAAAATAATACTTTTGAGAAAATTAGAAACAAATATGTAATTTCAAGCCAATCCAATCCAAGATTTTACAGTTGTTTGGTGATGTTTTCAGCAATCGAGTAAACATATTATCCGATTTTTCTTCTCATAATAATCGTAACACTAAAATTTGGTTTTGTGACATTCATGGCCCAAACGTTTTTCACTTCTAAGACCCCAACAGAAAGATAGACATTAATGTGATTTTGTGTATGATTCTAAGCTGCTTCTAGTTTCCATCTTTAGGCAGATTTCACAGTACACTCGTACCCAAATAATACAGCACACCATTTACATATGAAAGAAACGTGACTGAGTGGTCACTGCATTGTATGTCTGTGTTTTGGTGTGTACTCCCAAAGAGGAAGTGACATGCCAATAAAATACAGATGTCTGTGTAATCCCTCAGTCGTCCGGGTATGATCCATAGTAAAAGAAATATTCAAATCTGTCAACTGGACAAAAAGTTGTAGAAACTGAAGAAACTTCAGAACTGACAAAGTGGCTTGGATGAGCAGCGAAATGTCTTCACTCCAGTCCAGTTGACAGATTTGAATTTTTCTTTACTTAAGAATAAAATACAATTCAATCAGCATAAAAATCATACAAAGTGGAAGTTCACCCAGTGTCAGTATTTGTGATAGTTTTTGAACAGTTTTATTGCATAGCTTTCTTTGTTTTTAGTGGCTGAAAACACAGCAGGCCCTTTCACACTACAAGGATATACTAAAGGAAATGCTCAAGACCAATATAATAGTGTCTTTTTGTTTTTTGTTTGTTGTGTACTGTATATCTATAACAGCTTTACCCCCAACCCTCACCCACCAAACTGCTGTCCTTTCCAATTATCACAAAAACTTAATTTTCTTTTCTTCTTAAATTTCTTCCTTCCTCTTCCCAAACCTGATTAAACTACTGTTTGCTTCTCTCTTGCTCTTGTCCTTGTTCATCTCTTTCCTACAGGCTGGTCCTAGGAACCACATTAGAGTTGGGCAATATGACAATAATATCGTATACTGTGGTACTGAAGTGTGATGGTGTCACCTTCAATATCATCTGTTTAAAAAAAAATCTGCTCTTTAAATTTATATTTATCAGTGCAGCCATTAAATAATATTCTCAGCTATTTGACAGATATTCGACCTGTTGCTTAAATAGCTTTCTTTTAATTTCAGTAAATGAGTAGTCCACAAAAGCTGAAAACATAGCTAAGCGCTGCTGTAGTTTGAAAAGGTACACAGAGCGCTTTGGATGTACTGTTTAGATGTTTTTTTCTTCATGTCCGCAAAGGACAGAAGTGAAGTTGCTTGGACAGAACAGACAGGTGAGTGAACCAATTTCATAAACTGCCCAAATACACAGAGTGTAATGTGTAATGTTTTCCTTTGCTTGAACACATTGTATATCCACGTGCTGAAACACGTGTGCGTGTGCATCAGTGGGCCATTGATAAAATTGACCTCTATTTCTCTGTTGTAATGTGGTCATGCTGCCAGAGCCCTGCAACAGGCCCACACTCTATTTTGTCTAATGAATATGTGCATATTGGCTGTCATTAGAAGCTGACCCAACAGTCTTTCACCAAGTCCAAATTCGGATTGTGTCTAAATCTTGTGTCTAATGGCTCGCTCTTTGATTTAGCTCTTAAACGTATGAATTTACATCAGGTTTATTAGTTGCACAGATGAAAATCACTGAAATTGTTACAGTATATTATGGATCTGTAGGTGTGTAATTTCTTTTGCTTGTGACTGAAAACAGTGTGTCTGTCCTGTGCATTTGGCACAAAATGAAGCAAAGCTTTCATATGATCAAAGAGTGCATTTGATGTCTTAAACGCAAAGCCAAACAGCCCCATTAACATCACTTGTCTTCTTGCGTTTATATTCCAGTTGTGACTTAAAACTAAAGTACACTGGTTTGTCTGTGTGTGCGTTGTGTGACCACCACGCATGCAGAGTTTTGTGTGTCCTGTGAAAGAGGAAAAAAACAGCCACTTCATCAATGCGTATTTGTGCATTATGTTTCACAATAAAATCTCCCATGTTCTTTACTGTCACAGTTTCACATTGCGGTATAATGTGGGGACGGTATGACGATATTAAAAAATGAATATCGCCCAACTCTAAACAACATACTGCACCTATCCTTAACCTACACGAGCCTGTTTCATATTTGGTGCTTATAGTTCCCCATGAGTCTGTCTCCACTACAAAGTCCACAGGGGTCTGACTGTGCGATAGACCAGTGCTGTAAGTCCTCCCCTCCTCCTACTTTTGGTCATGGTAAGACGCTGAATCTAGTGCACAGTAATCCCACACAAGTGCACCATTTCACGGCACATCAGCACAAGAAATGTCCAATTTCATGCAAACAGATCGTGCTGGCAGCAAAACACAGCAGCTCAGAAGGAGAGAGAAGTGATTGTAACACATCTAAAAACAGGCACAGTAGTGTTTAATGTACAAAGGAGTGATTCAAAGCGGTTTGAGTTAGAGGCCAAATCTCAGCTGTTGAAACTGAAAAAGGAAATATATGGAAGTATTTACAGTTAATCAGATTTATATTACTACAATCACAAAGTCTGGGTTAGGAGTGTTGAAAAAATGTCATTGGCCAAGCTTCAAAACCAATTATTTCAACTTTGAGACAGAAGACTGAAATAGCTCATTTTCCTGTGAGATTTTGTTAAAAGAAAGAAAGGAACAGTCCGTGCAGATAGAAAGCTACTGATACAGTCTTTTTTCATAAAATAACTTTATTTGTTTGTTTCCTTTGAGGTTAGAACATAACATTCATTCACATTGTACACATAAAACAGTGTGCTGTTTTGATTACAGTCACTGTGTCTCCCACCATCTTTCTCTTTCCTTTTCAATATAAATTAGATTAAGCTAGTCTATGTGTGCCACTTCCTCTTAACTTGGGAGGATCACAAAGAAGCACCACATACCAGCATCAAACTTTCTCATAAAAACACGCTAATGAGGTATCAATATTCGTATGAACAGGTGAGGGAAGTCAACCATAGATAATGATGAACGAAAAGATGTTTTTCATTTTTATGTGGAAATTAATCAAATTCATATGTTGAAACAATCACATGCAAGACTGGGGAGTTGGCCATGTTAATACGCAATAAATAAGTGCAGCTTTATCAACATAATAAAAACAGTTTTTGGAGAACGTTTTTGGATTTAAGATAATGGGGAGAGTAAACATTAGCCAAAGAAGTCAAGTCTAACATGTGCAACTCTCCCAGTCTCTGGCCTTGACAAGTGCTGGCAATCACATCAGACCACCATCAGCCCATCTAATTATTTCATAAATCTGCATGTCAGCTCTGTAGTTAGGAGAGAATATTCTACACACGCTCTTTACTAACAACATTTTCCTTTGGAGCTTGAGCTTATTCATTTGTCATCACCCAAGCATCCTCATAATATCCAATTCTGGCTCCTTCAAATTGTGAGTTATGTTTATTTTCAACTTGGGAACTTTAACTTTCTTATATTAGAATCGACAGTTGTTGCGGACTCCAGCCTGCACCCTAAGCACACAGATCACACTGAATGTCAAAAGATAACAAAATATAAATCGGACCCATTTTCCAAATCCAAGACAAACGATACTTTGCACTTAACATATAATACTTTCCATTTATACTTTCCATTTGACTTCTATAATGTTATTGCCCTCATACCACAACACAATCAGATCCATAAACTCTTAAGAAAAGTGCTGGATATGAGGAAATCCAATATGATTAAGACTATAATTGCTAGCTCTAAAAGTTTTAGCACCAGTACCCTGCATTAAGGAAAACTTTGGGTTTGGCTCAGCTCTGTGACAGAGATCAGCCATAAGTCGGAGTATGAGAGATGGATATCTGTTGTCTCCGCATTCGTCTTCCATGTGACCGAGTGTGTACGGGGCGACCAGAGAGAGAGGAGCCTGGAGCGTCAAACAGGCTGAGGGCTTGTGGTCACCCAGACCAACACATCGCACACTGTGGCTTTAAATGAGCCACAAATCTGCACCAAGCCGTCGACACAGAGGAATGCTGCAGCACACAAGGGCGACTGGGTAAACAAGGCTACTAGTGAGTTTTGCCTTTAACGCAAATCAGGATATGGTACTTACAGGAGAATTCACTTTTTTACGGAAAAAATGATTAGTAGTACAATTATAATGTTATTTGTCATGGAAAGTTGGATTCACATAAGCTCAGTGATAGATGAGCTGTAACATATATTATGATGCGTGCAAAGAGGAAAATCTCAAAGGGGCATTACGGACACAAACAGTGAATCAGTGGTCAGGATCAAATAAGAAAGAAAAAAATTTCATTGGTTTTCCAGATTTTGTAAGCCAACCTTGAATTCTTCTGAAGACCATTACAACAGAAAACAAAGTTCAGAAATCAATGAATATGATATATGTTTCATGTGGATACTAAGGTTAGTGGATGAAAGGAAGGAATATTCAAAAGTCTAGCCAAATCATTTTAAACTTAAAAAATAACTGGAGCTTGGTTGGCTTGGTACTACCTTTAAGAGTGATTAAGTCCTGATTTAAAGTTTAGTATAAAACATACCACTTAATATTCTTATAATGTAATGTGAGAAACCCCAAGGGTCACCAAAACAATGTCTAGCAGAGTTGGTTGGAGCCACATCAAGGAATGCCACAGTCAGTTTGTCTGGGTGTTTATGTCTTCTACTTCATGTATGAATGTAAGCCAATGACCCAATGGTAATAGTGTGGTTATGGGTGAGATGTAGTGGTTTTCAATGGAGTGAAAACAAGAGCAAAGTGGACAGACCCTGATATGAAAAACTGTATTCAAGTTTTGTTTTTGGCTTGAAAAGGTGAACTGTGTAACTTTTCTGGGTGAGGGTCTGCCACTTGCTTCTTGTGTCTCCATGGAGATATTATAGCTTTACCTAAAATAGCAAAAGAAAATTTAATTCTGTCAACTGGACAAATGTTTTAGAGTGAAGACGTTTCACCACCCATCCAAGTGGCTTCTTCAGTTCTTCACTCTAAAACTTTAGTCCAGTTGACCCACCTGGACGACTGAGACACAGACTTTGCCTAAAATGTTCCAAAGCATGGCATTAAACTTATCTGTCAACATGAAGACAAGCAGGTGACACCATTCGGCCAAGTTACAGGTCAAATCTGTGGAGAGGCGACCCCTCGCACAGCAGATTTATTTTTGAGCAATAAAAACTCCCATCATTAAATACATGTTTAATGCCATACTGTGGAACATTCCAGGCAAAGTAAAATCTCCATGGAGACAAGCAGGTAGCGGACCTCCCATCAGAAAAGATATATATAGTGCCCCTTTAAAGAAATAAAGTTGTATTAATAATTGCATAGTGCTGTAGGCCTATATATGCCAGAGCAGAGGTTTTGGGACACACATTTTGTTCTAGGGCGTATCTTTAACCCAATAGGAACAGGACTGTTTACTTCACAGTCCTACTCTCCCTGTTCCTCTCTCTCATCAGGTCATCATCCTCATTTCCTGTCCGCAGCCCCACAGACCACCCCCATCCCATTAGCAGCATCCCCACTTGGTTCATTTCAGGCCAGACTTACAGTGGCCATGGCAACCCTCCAGGAAGGTCGTGAGTCAACAGAGAACCACAGAAGGGCCCTCTCCTTAACCCAAGCCACTGTTTTCCAGAGGTTAGACAAAGTAATAAAGCATTTTAATTTTAGATGCTTGTAAAAAAATGGAAAGAATAATGTGCAAAATAAGGGTCAGAGCACGGATGTGTGAGATTTTGGAAATCGCAAAAATCAAGTAGTAAACAATGACGTACAGACAAGTAACTAGTATAAAAAAAATAATTCTGTGAGCTCTAATTTTGAATGAAGATAATAAATTATAAAATATATTGAAAGAAGGCTCAGTAGCGGCACCTCAAAAATCGATTTACATTTCAGCAATGGGAGCCCGGCCCAGAAAAAACATCAACGTAGACAGAATAAACTTAGCATAAAAAATAGATCAGTTCAGAACAGGTTTGATTGACAGTGTTGCGAAGTGCCCACTCCCTGCTAAACCAGCAGTGCGGGCGGGAAGGGGTGTTACCTTCAACAGCCTCACTCTGGTTTGGCTTTTTGATTTCTATGATACTCGCGGTCGGAATTCCAAATATGGGGGTGAATGCTATGTGTAAGCAAGGCCAGCTACATCGCCAGGACCGGCGCTACCGGGGCCCCACCCTGGAGCCAGGCCTAGGGTAGGTGCTCGACAGCGAGCGCCTGGTGACCGGGCCTTTCCCCAAGGAGCCCGGCCGGGCACGGCCCGAAGGAGCAACGTGGGGCCGTCCTCCTGTGGAACCAACACCTGCGGAACCACCACCTGCGGGAAGATCCGTGAGGGGCCGGTGCAGAGAGATCTGGGAGATAGTCGAAGGCGGGGGCCTTGGCAACCAGATCTCCAGCCATGGAGCCTGGCTCTGGGGACATGGAATGTCACCTCGCTCGGGGGGAAGGAGCCTGAGCTTGCGCGGGACGTTGAGCGTTACAGATTGGATAAAGTCGGCCTCATCTCCATGCACAGCTTAGGCTCTGGAGCCCAACTCCTTGAGAGGGGCTGGACTCTCTCCAGCGGCGAGCTGGTGTGGGCTTGCTTATTGCCTCACAGCTCAGCCGCCAACGTGTTGGAGTTCACTCTGGTGAACGAGAGGGTCACGTCCCTGCGCCTTCTGGTTGAGGACAGGTCTCTCACTGTTGTGTCGGCCTACGGGCTAAACAGCAGTACACCCAGCCTTCCTGGAGTCCCTGGGAGGGGTACTAGACAGTGCATCGACTGGGGACTCCGTTGTTCTACTGGGGGATTTCAACGCCCACATGGGTAACGACAGTGACACTTGGAGAGGGGTAATCGGGAAGAACGGCCTCCCTGATCTGAACCCGAGTGGTGTTCTGTTATTGGACTTCTGTGCTAGCCACAGTTTGTCCATAA
>KN473643.1:35948-58104 GCA_000787095.1 Periophthalmodon schlosseri
TCACCACCTGGTGGTGAGTTGGATCCACTGGCGGAGGAGGAAGCCGGACAGACCTGGCAGACCCAAGAGTGTCGTGAGGATCTGTTGGGAACATCTGGCAGAGCCCTCTGTCAGAGGGGCCTTCAACTCACGCCTACAGGAGAGCTTCTCCCACATCCTGGGGGAGGTTGGGGACATAGATTCTGAGTAGGCCATGTTCTCCACCTCTATTGTCGAAGCGGCCACTCATAGCTGTGGTCGTAAGGTCTGCGGTGCTTGCCCCAAACCTGGTGGTGGACACCGGAAGTAAGGGATGCCATCAGGCTGAAGAAGGAGTCATATCGAGCCTTGTTGGCTTTTGGGACTCTTGAGGCAGCTGATGAGTACTGGTGGGCCAAGTGTGCCGCAGCTCGTGGAGTTGCAGAGACAAAATTTTGCTAAGGGCTGTTCGGCCTCTGCATGACCGGAGCAGGAGCTGTGTTCACATTTCTGGCAGTAAGTCAGACCTGTCCCCAGTGCATGTTGGACTCCACCAGGGCTGCCCTTTGTCACCGGTTCTATTCATTGTATTTATGGACAGAATTTCTAGGCGCACCTAGGGGTCGGAGGGGGTCCGGTTCGGGAACCACAGGACCTCATCTCTCCTGTTTGCAGATGATGTTGTCCTGATGGCTTCATCGAGCCAGGATCTGCAGCAGGCACTGGGGCGGTTTGCAGCCGAGTGTGAAGCGGCTGGGATGAGAATCAGCTCCTCCAAATCCGAGGCCATGGTTCTCGACCGGAAAAAGGTGGCTCGCCTTTTCCGGGTGGGTGATGAGGACTTGCCTCAAGTGGAGGAGTTCAAGTGTCTTGGGGTCTTGTTCACGAATGAGGGAAGGATGGAGCGTGAGATTGACAGGTGGATAGGTGTGGCATCCGCAGTAATGCGGTCGCTGTATCGGACTGTTGTGGTAAAGAAGGAGCTGAGTCGAAAGGCAAAGCTCTCGATTTACCGGTCAATCTACACTCCTACCCTCACCTATGGCCATGAGCTTTGGGTAATGACCAAAAGGACAAGATCGCGGATACAAGCAGCTGAAATGAGTTTCCTTCGCAGTGTGGCTGGGCGCTCCCTTAGAGATAGGGGGAGGAGCTCGGTCACACGGGTGGAGTTCAGAGGAAAGCCGCTACTCCTCCACGTCGAGAGGCGCCAGCTGAGGTGGCTTGGGCATCTGTTCAGGATGCTCCCTGGACGCCTCCCTAGGGAGGTGTTCCAGGCACGTCCCACCAGGAGGAGGCCCTGGGGAAGACCCAGACACGCTGGAGGGAGTATGTCTCTCGGCTGGCCTGGGAATGCCTTGGGGTCTCACCGGAGGAACTGGAGGACGTGCCTGGGGTGAGGGAAGTCTGAGAGTCCCTGCTTAGACGGCTGCCCCCCACGACCCAGCCCTGGATAAGTGGAAGAAAATGGATGGATGGATGGGCTATGGGTGACGTCACAATCCCTTAGTCCATTTCTTTATATAGTCTGTGTCTGTGTGTGAGATACACTCACATACAGACAATATATATTTTCTGTCACTCACTCAAAGCCTCACAACTGGAGAAGTGAGTGGGAAAAACGTGTCTGTGTTTGAGCCAAGAGCTGTATTAAATAGAGAAATAGTGAATCACAGTATCATCAGTTCATCAAAATAATAGATTTCACAGAGGTCAAATCACAATTTAATTTTTAGCATATCGCCCACCCCTAGTAGAAAGTATCGCAGGTCTGCTCTTGTTGGGTGCATTCACAGCATGAAGAAACATAAAGCTTTAAGTCCTGGGATGATGACAAAGACACATGTTTATGATTGAGGGGATTGGCTTGGCTCCTTTCATGTGAGCCATTCCCTCACTCCTTCTGACCTTTCACAAGCTCTTATCTCAAGCTACAATTCTTACACCCTGTCTGCCTCCTAAAACTCTTATCTATAGTTTGCTTGTTTGAATTCTCATCTCTTTCTAATTAGCGACCCCACCTTCTATCCATCTGTTTTTCATCTGAACATAGACAAACAGAAAACTATATATGAGATGACTGGCTAGACCGAAACACAGTGCCATAGTTGTCGAATCAGGTCTAAGATTATTATTACTGACTACATTCATCTGTGTGTTTACTATATGGAAATACATTCCTACATGCTCCAACGTGAAAATGAGTACATTATAATGAATCTAGAGAGATATTTGGCACGTTCCACAGCATACACACATGTGCAGAGAGCTGGTTTGGCGCTCTCTTGTTAGCATGCGGTTTGGATAGACTTACAGAGACGCTGAACTAAGGACCTTGCCACCTCCAGCACCTCTGTAATGTGACAGAAGCCTTTTGCAGGGAAGTCAGGAAAACAGGCGAGCTGTTAGCCCTGGAGATCTTATAACATTGCAATTTTTATGCATTTGTGGATTGTATTTGCAGAAAAGATCCTCCTTTCCAGTCAGCTTTGTCGTTCTCGGGCTCACAAAACCAACCCGCCTCCAAATGTGCAGAGATTAGCATACTGATGTAGATTTTCTTTTATGATAGATGCCCTCCCTTCATTTAATTGATTTAATTAGCCATATATTCTGGTTTTATCAAGTCACTTTCCAATTTGGTATTATTCATATTATTATTCATTCTCTTCGCAAACACACCCTCAAGCACCTTAAGAGAAGCATGGCTGTATGTATTTTCAGCCTTGACTCCTGTAACCACAACCACTCACCCAATCGCAATAATGCAATGATGAATGAAGTCTGCTCAAAAATACAACTTTGCACTTGGAGGAGTTTCAAACTCATAACCCTCCAGTTGGGGTGAGCAGAGGACCCTTAAGGAAGTATATGTAGATTTTATGTGGAAAATTCTTTATTTTACTTTTTAAAATCAAATAAAGCAGGAACTGTTAATGTGAAGTTGAATGAGTGCATTTGAGGGAGGAATTTTGTGTGATACAGTTTTAATCATCTCCAAAAAATGTATTATTTCTTAAAGTCACCAAGAAATTTTAAAGTCTACCTTCATCAAATAAATGTCTGCATCAGATCGTGCTTTGAGAGTACTGTAGCATATATCAAAGACCAGCTCCTTGGAAACAAAAACCCACTTAGCCATTTGCTTTATGAATAATGTTACACTTAGTTTTAATCACATTCTTTCCAAATGTGCCCCTGAAGAATCCGCTGCTGATTAAAAGGTATTTATTTGTGGTTCTGCGCTGAGAGAAAGCAGAGTCCACGAGAGACCACATCAAATCTATTCAACTGATTCCCTGCACAATCAACGACCAACCAAATATAAGTATGTAAATTGCAATGAGGTATGTAGACCATTCATGATTTATTTTTCTTCTAAATGTGCCAACCAAAAACCAACCCTTCTAATGATACATGTGAATTGAGTAACAGGATATTGGTATAGTAACTTGCTAACCTTATCTTATCTCTTTACCTGTAGAGCTGTTGCACCCATAAGACTAAATTTGACAGGGACGCCATATTGGCAGTGGTGAATTAGAGGTAATGAATGGTAACAAGTCCACTTTTAGAGGGTTTTTTTTTTTAAATTAAATGAAATTGCAGACAATGATTTATCTTAAAACTAAGATTAAGAAGAACATTAGTGACCCTTACCTGCCACGGGTGTTATTTTAAAGAGTATAGTTCGCATAGATTTCACCTTAACTCTGCAATATCTGGACACCTGGATTACTTTCACCTTCTTATATCTTCAAAAATTGTTTCTGGAGATGTCTGTGAAAAATATACTTTATTATAAAGCCATGTACCTATAACGTTTACTGATATTGACAGTTTAAATTAAATGAAATTAATTAAATAGCGAAAACACAATGCTCTCTAACTAATGTGTAGCCTATTAGCAGCTAAATCACTCATGTCAATGTAATAAACACACAAAAAACACTGATTCAACTTTAGTTTGTGATTTTGTTTTCTACAATCGACATTTCTAAGCAGTCAATTAATATTAAGCAAATGAACAGTGTTTAGCAAAAAGCATTGGGATTGTTTCTCTTTAAACTACTCTCTCGCTGCCTGATTAAAGACTATAATGCTAAGGACAATACACAAATAGACATTTTTTTAACTGTTATGAGACTATGGTTAATGAAACCAAATAAAAAAAACAAAAAAACAAAAAAACAATAGTGATGTAAAAATACATTCTTAGCTTAATTAATGTACGGCTTGATTAAATGCTGCAGAAATCCATTTGTACCGTCAGTCTGGAGTTTTGTAAATCCAGTAAAAGGCTCAGGTTTTCTTCTACACTTGATAATGTGTACATTCCGGAGTGCAACAATAATCCACAATTTTTGAAACTCTGATGAAGTTTGTTAATTACAGCCGACGTGGGCACTTTCTATGGGAATTCTCAGCCATGACCACTGCCAGTATGAGGTTTGGAGGTGCATGCTAGGCTTGCGTGACGATAACTGCAGGAGCTCTATGGGCTAGACTGAATAAGCTAATTAGGCAAATTAATGTTTGTTGTACTATCTATAAATTAAGTCTATATCTTAAAGTGTAACTACACACTAAATCAACTTTCTTGCTACTAAACTGTATATATGTTCCTAGTCCTTTTTGGCAATTTTAGTGCAAACTAAGAAAATTTCTGCTGTCTTTCTTTCCAGTGGCCACTGCAACTTCAAATACTATGTGACATTTCACAGTGTTTCTGATTACAAACACCTGGCTGCAGGGGCGGAGTTTGAAGTGTGAATACATTTTAGACCTATCACACTGTTTCTCATATGTTCAGACCCCACCCCTCCTCTCCTTTTACTCTCACTTTTAGTCCTCCAGGTATTGCCCAGTGTAATAGTTCTACTTGAATGTTATGGTCGTGGGCAGAGTTTAAATGTTTAGTCCCACTTTAAACGATTGGCTGAGAGTGTCTGTGACCCTGCCACTGTCAAGGATTCCAAATGCCAACATAAACTCTTGATTATATTGAGATGTCAAGTCCAAAGAATCCTGCGATTTGCGAATTAGGGGCAAATCTGTGAGATGAGATTTTTGAGAGCCTAGTGGTTTTTAAATAGTACTTGGACTGGACTTGTGCTCTCAACAGCTTCTCTGTTATATTAAGTCCATAATCAGTCCCCAGCTGGACATTTATCTAGAGATAGTCCAGCAATAACTCAACATTGGGAATTCCACATAATTGAGATCTAATTTTGTGTTCAGTCTCACAAAATTATCAGACCTCAAGAAAAACACAGGGACGCAACCAAGATAAATGAATGGGAGTCGAAAAGATAACCACAACTTTGTAAATGTATTACTTAACAGCGGTGAAGCCAGTTGGTATGGTTGGTTTGGCTGCAGTGGTCAGAAGGTCAACTAACCTCTGTCATTACTCACTTCTCAGCGCAAGGGATTAAAAAGCCATTCGTGCTGCTCTCAAGTGCTTGCATTGGCTTCTACTTATTTGGATTTGAGGACAAAAAAATCCCTCAGTTTCCCTTCCACTACAACTCTTTGTAATTTGATGTAGCTTTTGGCTGTTAATATTCACACACAATTGCTCTGCAGTGCCTGCCAGCTGCCCCAGATGTTGACATTATTCCCTCAGAGAATCAACAACAAAAACAAAAGATTTGTTGTAAGGTTGGTCCAGAGCCGTTTGGCCCACATTGAACTCCAAACACATTTTTTATATTACGGGACTGTGCCGAGTCTAAGTGTAGCATAAGCAACCATTTTATTCCCTTGTTATAAATTACTATAGTCTGTTAGGGATGGACTGGGTAACTGCACAAGGACGACGAAAAACAATGTAAAATGTGTTTTAAAAAGTGAAGATATGGCTGACTATGGCTAGCTATGGCTAACTTGCAGTCATTATATTCCAAAAAACCTTAAAGTATCCTTAAGGCATTTGTTATGATGCTGTACTTTATTCTATTCTGCACTTGAACGCTTGAATAACAAGAGCAAGGGAAGGTCCTGAGTTATTAATCATCCTATAATGGCTATGGCGCTGCTGCTTAATCCAATCAAAAATCAAAGATTTGTAAATAATAATAATAATTTTGTAATACAGCTAACCAACAAAAGGTATTTTTACTCTGTCTGAATGCAAATATCTGTCATTCACATGCTGAGAAACCAAGCATAGGCTAACCATCAATATCTCATATGGAGTTTTGCCTCATGATCTCTATAATGGACGTTCACAGAGGCTGGTACATTATGGGATGTCGTTCATGGCAGGTGGTCTGGAATGTGCTTCATGGGGGCATCAGAAACCAATAAAGGTGTCTGCTTTCATACCCGCCTCTAAGCCAAGTTAAACTTTCTGGTATCTGTGAAGACCAGAAGACCAACAGAACATGATCATGAGATTCCACATCTCCTGTTCCCGCTATTCCCGAAACTCTCTGAATCCATCTCCAGAGCTCAGACTAAGAATGTCGACTGTCTGCACACAGCTTTCACTAGCTGACAAAGAAGCTATAAATTAACCTACTGGGACAGTTCATTTTTGTTTATTTAGGCTGGATGTAGCAAAATGTTAGCAAGTTTATAGTTCTCATTCTTAGATTAATACATGTGTTATCTACCAAGTACTGTAAAATCTGACAAATTCCTCCAGCAGCTATCATAGGACTAATAATAGTCAAACCAGAAGTGAACAAGCTCAAAGAGACTGATCACTTGGTGTGCTTGTACTGGCTCAATCTTATGGAACATTTTTAACACCAACTGTGTAACCACTGAATCTGTGGAATATATGAGTTGAGTGCAAACGTAATTAAATTTGCTATAAAGCAAACAAAGCATTATGTGCAAATCTATTGGCATCCCATACCACCACTACAGAGCTTGGGACCTTCTGTACTTGCTGGCGACAGCAAATTAGTCTGACAGTGAGTTACTCCACCTGCTCACAGTTAATATGGGTTTTACTCCATCAAGGCTTCCCCACACAATTCCACATCTGTGATGGGCAAAGCACACACTTTCACCTCACAGTGCTCAGAGCTGACATGTTTCCTCACTAATCTGTTTGCACAACTCTAGTGCAACCACAGACCAATAACACATGGTCACGTGACACACAGCTCAAGAGAAAAAGAATAGACAGAGGGAGAAGCTAAGAAAAGCCACCACAGAGATTCACATATATTATTGAGCCATCATGCAACTTAATGTAGTCTTTGCCAATAGTTACATTTAAAGTACATTCATTTGACAGTAACTGCTCATTATGCACAGAATGACTATAGAAGTATTCAATCACAGCTCTTGTTTTCAAAATGTAGAACAGATGGGCATTGATGCCTTGTTCAAAGGCAATTCACAATGTGTTCATTTGGGACATGACCCCAAACCTAGTCTCTATGCTTATTTGTCTCATAATCTCAAACAGTAAACTGACAACAACATAATTAGTTTCATGCATGCTCCATCTAAACAACACACCCCATTTTCAGCCCCACTGATCCACTGTCAGTAAATCAGATTTCTCTTCTCATTTACCTCTTGTAAATTCTATTGAATAGTAAATTATAACTGTGCAAGCCACTTTGGGGAGGGTGGAAGTACTATTTTGGAAAAACCTTTTCCTCACTGAGAGGTGAAATTGAGTGTGAGATGAGAAAGTAATGCATCCTCTGTTTTACCTCACTGTTGTCTTTTTATTTTGGCCCTCAGTAAACTGTTGAGTGGAAAGACTAAAAGGTTTCCTGTGTTATTGTTGATTTTTCATGATCCATTGCGACCAAACGCTTTCATTTTCTTGTCATGAGCGATGTGTGTATTCTACATATACTGTAGAAATTGTTCACTATCATTGTTTAAGTTCTATTGGGACAAAAATGTGTGCATTACATTACATTTAAAAATGCCCCAACTTTAATTCTGTTTTTTCTCACAATTATCTTGGTTATAAGGCTTCTCTCTTGCACTTAGTATTGACCTGGTCGTACGTCAAGAGAAGGGTAGACCATGCTATTTCATTTTATTCTATATGACATTTTAATTTAAAAAAATAAATAAATAAAATAAATACATTCTACCATTAGATCACCCAATTAAGTAATTGGGTATTTGAAGAGCAAAAATAACTTATAATTGCTTTTGTAGATCTAACTTCTACTGGATTGACTAATCAGCTTATCTTGTTAAAATGAATTTGCAAAGATCAGTCTGCTTAGTCCCGTGTCATTACCATGAACTGGAAAAGTCCTGTCCTACAATTTAATCAGAGGGAGGGCTGCTGGAGTGTAGCCAAAGGGCTGAGGTCATCCAGAGGCTAAGGACTGGGGCAACCTGCACCCTGTGTCACGCTCTCTTCTGAGAAGTCTGATCGAGAGCTCAAACAAAGGCCTCAAATCTGCAGTTATCCAGAGCACACAGACAAACAGCATTTTCACTGAGGCAACAGGGGTCAGGCCTACATCTGAAACAGGGGATGAGCTGATCTGGAATCGGACCAGAAATAAATACAGAACAGTGAATCAAGTTTACTAGGTTGTTGTGTAACTGATTGATTAATTAGTATATTTCAGCCACGGCCAGGTATATCTGACATTATTCCAGAAACATATTTATATTTAACATGCAAGAAGACCCAAAAGGTTTGGGCTGAACCTTATTAGGCCTACCCTTTATACCTCTATGTCATAGCATCATCTTGAAATCAATTCATACTCATAAAAATAAAAGGAAACAATACAGTAACAGTGCAGCAAAGTATAGCAAAGTACTAGCACAAACTAAGTCTCATAATTCATGTATCTGCCCAGAGTGTATCTGATTTTCTTTTTTATAAACATCAGAATGTATGGATACAGATCATTTGTGACATACACACTGATTGCACACCAATGTACTAAGATATGAAAGTGCTAAGCAATCTCATACCAGAATCAAAGACACGATACACAATATCTCAGCTGGACAAGATGTAGAATTCTTTCTGATATATAATCTGGAATCCAGAGTATGTGTTCATTTATTGTCTCTTTACAGTCTCTTAGTTCAAAGTTATATCTATAGCCATCCTGTACAGTTTTCTGCTCAAAGTGTAAAAGTGCATTACTAAATCACCTCTGTGGATAGAGGAGTAGTTAATGGTTGAATGACAGGATTTATGTGATTTCTTATAAAGTTTACGAGCAGAGACAGAATGGAGAAGTTTTCATATCATTCTGAGGCCTGGGGTGTAGAAAAAAATAATATTGAATTCTGTTTGATCATGGATATCCAAACTTTCAGTACCCTTTCATAATTATGTATTAACATGTAGATGGATTTAAAAGCAAGGGTCAACTATATAATACACTGTCCACCTCTTAACTGTTTCTGGTCTGTACTTTTGTCACATACTTGGGACAAATCACTGAATTGACCACTCTGTTGCAGTAATGGTAAGGCCGTTACAATGACAGCTAGGGACAATTTTGGAAAAAGTTGAAATAAAAATATATCAAAGTGTTAAAAAAAAAACTTTGGTGCCACCCTTGCGCCAGCTTTGTGAAATGCCCCCACTTTCAAAAAGCATATGTCAAATGTTTGCTTTTTTCATCAAAATGTCTAACTTGATTGTGAATATTAATTCAAGAGTGTAGCAAATAAAAACCTTTCCTGTAAATGGAGAAAATCTTTGACGCCATACCCTAAGTGTGAGCATAAACTCAAACGTGACACTAGAGAAATGTTCTTTCGAGTTGTAGCTGTAAAGGGACAGAGGTGAGGGGCAGTGGATGCATGGGTCACATTAAAAGTGAGTTCAGAGAGAGGCCTCTGCTAATGCTGCGCTAATCCCTGACTAGCCTGCCTCACACACGCACACATTTACACTGGCACCGCTTTGGGGCTGTGTTTGGGGTGCAGCTGATGTCACAGACTAAGAAAGTTCATCTGCATGGAAAGTTACATGCCATTGTCTATTATTCTTTTGTGGCGCGTTGGTGGAGCTCTTTCACCTCACAGCAAGAGGGAGCCAGGTTTGATTCCTAGACCAAGTAAGGCATCTCTGTGTGGAGTATGTTTGTTGTAATTATGTCTAGGTGCACTGAAGGATGGCTGAAATGCAGGACAAATTTACCTACGAGGGCAAGGAAGTGTACCTTAACTTAAACTTTTCAATTTCTTTATTTTCTATGTGTTGATGTCAGTGACCATGCATGGCGGTTGAAGGGACCATTACACTGTATAGTTAGGAGCTGAGGTTGGACATTACACTGACAGAAGTTTCCACACTTAAAAGTAAATTTGTATGATGTACCTTGTAGACATTTTTGTGGTTATCAAGATAGACCACAGTGACTTATCCGTTCCACAGTTCATTTAAGCACAAATTGTCTGTGTCCTATAATGCTTGAAACAATAACTACTGCATTTAAAGAAAAAACAAACATGATTTCAAGTTTTCACTATTCCTCACATGCTATATGATTCTGTCTCTACTTCTGTCCCAACAGCAGAGAAGCACACATCTCTATGTCACCACACTGACCCGTTTAAGTATGGCTAACCTTTTAAACCAAGATTTCTGACCAACAATGTCCCAAAAGACAACAAAATTCCTGAGGGGCCAAGCTGCTCTCTGTGGGATTCATGTCTGTGATCAATCAGCTCTGGGCTGGGACAACCCCAGATTAAACTTCTTGGAAAAAAGCTCCTACCCGCTCAGTCCAAAGCAAACTCTAGCTATACATGATGTATTGCCTTTTCCCTTTTGTTGTGATAAGCAAATATGAAGTAACATGTGTGGGGGTGTCTTTAAGAGTACCTGCCTCAAGGAGTACTCAATCACCATTTATTTGACTGCAATTTTCACTGTAAAAATGACAGAATAATTATAGAGCTGATGCAGGCTGCTGTGAGGATGTGTGTGATGTAAACCTATTACAATGGAAAGGAATGCTCATTTTCAGCAAAGGGAGACTGGGGGCGAGGGTCTGTAGAGGAGGTTTTGGCACAAACCGGACAGTAAAGTATGGAAGAGCACTCGGAGCTGCCACGCTTCTACCTCACTGTCAATGTGCTGGAATCATTAGCACAGGTATGGGATGTGCAGTTTAAACAGATTGTCTGGAAATATTCAGATTGCTGAACAGAAGAGTAAAGTTATGATTTGATGTTGTTGTTTTCACTACAGATGCCTCTCTTTTTATCCAGACTTGGGGCCATCTTAATACACACTTCTCCAATACTTTACGAAAATGTGAGTCTGGTCACCAGTGAATCCCCCCAAGTCCAGATGGGTGTGATTGACAGGCGTATTAGCCAATGTACACACATGGTCCGTCTGTATCAAAACAAATATGGCTGGTCACGAGGAAAAAAAAAAAAAAAAAAAAACACAGGGGACTGAAAAACAAAGTGGATTTTTGCAGAATCAATGAGATGAGTGAAGCATTAAACTTTGTTTATTTGAGTTGAGAGATGTCTGATTTTGTTCAAAATGTTAGGTGACCAATGAGCTCATTTGTTTCACAAATACACAAATCTGTTGTCTTGAGGCAGAATGATATCTCTGTGTATAAAAAATAGAGTGAGACTGAGTTGCCAAAAGACAAATGTTTTTGAAAGATTTAATTCTGGAATAATATGATTAACAAACACTGAATTTCTGGAATGCAAGAACCACCAGGAAAAAAAAATACTCACTCACTGGCCTGTTTCCGCAGTGTCCGCACAAAAAATACATACACATACAGTAGATCAACAGAGTGAATGTATTTATCAAGTGCTCCCTGGCCTGTTTCCGCAGTGTCCGCACAGCCTCTCTCCCTCTCTCTGCTGTGTTCTGGCCTGCACATAATTGTGTAAGTGCTTCTGGATCGCAGTGGGTTGTTGGGTCATTAAGGAGCCTGTTAAGTGATTAGAGGAACAGTGGGCCTGCCGTGTGCTTGCTGATCGCCCTGATACGCGTTACGGTGCATTTTTGCACATATTTGCTCAGGTAATTACAGCTCAGACGTGAAACACCCTCGGATGTCATGCTTAAACAGAGGATCCATGGTCGCCAGCTCACTTAAAAGGTAATCTGCTCCACCCCCTCTCTTTTCCACACAACGCTTATGAGCGTATGCCAGTGATGAATTACAAGAGCTCCAGAGGAGCACTGCTCAGGGCTGGTGTCAGCTCCTCTAGTGGCTGACTTCTGTACTGCATATAGACAGCAGAAAGAATATACAGGTACTGCAACAAAAAGTGAAATTCTGCTGAAAAACTATGTAATGGTTTTGGCAAGTCATAAACAATATATTTTATATTGGAGATGATTTCACTTCCAGAAATCTATCAACCAAGTTTGGCAAGCCAGTGTGCTTGTTGTGCCAGTCCCAATGTTTAAAATCTAAGCATATGCCAATTTCCTATGCAACTCACTGTTGTTTGTAAGCAGAGGATTGCTTGTGGCAACAGTAAAAGACAAAATACTCTTCAAGTAGATACATTCAATCACACCCTGTTCAGTCATTTTCCAAAAGGCATTTTTCCATTGCTAATGCCTCATGTCTCATCTACAATATGTCATATGACCATGGCATTGGCTATATAAAAAAGGCGTGTGTGAGCTGTTCTAATCTTCAACTGTCTCTATAAAAGAATAAACAAAAGACAATAGTTTGACACAAGATCTCCTATTTCTTCAACATAAGTTTTACAAACAAAAAATTCTATACACAACTTAGTGACACGTTTCATCCAACAAGAAAACATTCAGCAGAGACTAAAATGTCATTCAATAGTCCATCACCACGGCCAACACATTACTTTAAACCCAAAACTGCATTGCGGTATGGAAATAATTGAATATAGCTAAGGTGGGGTGTTACTTAATTCCTCCTCTAAAGATGTGTTGTTTGGGTGAACACGCTCCAAAAAACACAATCATCATTTGGTAAGATTTTATCCAACTCATGAGAATCTCCAGTGATTTGATTAGTGCTGTTAGTCTTTTCAAACGCTGCCCAGTCTTTGAGGAATTTACTGCTGTGGGCTCACATTATTACATTAACTGTGCACTATAAACACACATCAAGAGAGCTCTGTGGCAAAACTCCGTATTTGTGAAGAGAAGGACATTCTTGAGAGATTTTATTTAAGATTTTATAGTTTAAGAATTGCTGATTCAAATTAAAAAGAGCATTTTCCTTGTACAAACTTTACACAAGTGTAACATTCAACTAAAAGTAATGAAAACTTGAGATTGTATGGATCTAAATTGAGAAAGTGGCAAATCTGATTGGCTAATGTTGTATTTCACCACTGGCAGTAACCACAGTGGTTGCTGTTACTGCGTTAGTACTATGTATTTTAATGTTTTAATGTACTTTTTGGACCACTTTAATGTAATGCCATCCCTTTTCATTATACCATCTCAGAACTTGGTGTACAGAAACTGAGTCACTTAAACCACAACATGGACACACAGAAGGCCAAGGAACAATATGGCATGGAATCATACATTACCTAATCTGTAAGTTTAGATATTGCATAAGGATATGAACTAAAATGAATGTAACTTGCATTTTTACTGTTGGACTGCGACTAATCACACAATTTGTACCTTAACTTTTTGTCCAATGGATTCAGTTCAACAGGAAATCAAAAACAAGCCTATTCCTGATTCAAACACATAATTTTAAAACAAGCTGTTCATATGCCATATGTATAAACCCAATCCACACTTACTAACAAAAGTACACTGTATCTAAAACAAATGTATTGCACGTATGCTGCCTCATTGAAAACAATCTTCATTGTGCCTTATGTGCATGTATAATTTATGAGAGGGTTCGTATGACATTAAAACTAATATAATTACTGTTGACTTCTACAAACGCTCACAACAACAGCACATGTTCTCTAATGTCATGGGAACTAGCAGGGGTCATAGATCAGGTCTGGCCAGTTCAAATCGCTGAGTGGACCCCTCTCCCTAGTGTCCAGATCGACTCTAAGACTAGAAGACTCAAATAGCTCTGCTGCTCCACAATTGCACTGCCACTTTCCACCATGAACTTTGACCCCTGTCCAGGAGACAGGCGCCACCCATTTCTTATCACTGACATGGACCTGTGGTTCCGGCGGTAACACAACCACAAGGCAGAATAAATATTTGGATGTTTATTATTATCTCATAAAAGAAATATAAGATGCACAAAGTAAGACAATTAACTTGCTTAAGACAATGCAAGTGCTCACAAAAATAAGTGTAATGGTGCTTTATGTACGCTGCTGCTTATCTCTGGAAATGTTATTGCTTTGCATGGAATGTTCCACAGTATGGCATTAAACAAATCTATCTTGCATTTATTCTATTACGGGTGTTTTTATTTCTCAATAAAACGTGAATACCATGCTCCCTGTGACCGGGGCGCCTCAACACATCTGATCTGGTAGCATCACCAGCTTGTGTCCATGGAAAAAAGCAGATGGGAGCCCCACCACCAGAATAGTTACACATTTAATTTAGTTTTCTTATGAACATAAATTCCTGGTAAGTATGGGCCTGAGCGTCCTTCAGCCATTCCCACTTGTAATACGATGCACTTAGACTTGTTGTTGGCTCGTTTGCCTAGCTGTCAAATTCTATTCGTTGAAATACCAGGAGAAAAAACATACTCCACAACTTCATTGTTTACAGAGGGGCTGTGAGAGTAATCCGCACCTCCCTCTGATAAAATGTCTGAAAGCCCAATTACCACAGAAGCTTCAGAGATATTTGTCGCTCTGGTCTGATAAAAAGCATAAATCAATTTACAATTGATTAATATAAACACTGGCATATAAAAATGTTGTTAAATATCTTCAGTTCATGAAGTGTTGATGAAGTGAAGATGAAGATCATCTGTACATGCAGACTAATTACTAATTAATTCCAGTTGTATTTGTGCTTTTTGGTTCTGCCTCCCAGCTGGTTTTAGATGTACAATACAATGTAAACATGTGCAATAATGCACTGCATTATTCACCGTCTCTGGTTAAATGTTGTATTTTATTCGTGCATGTTTGTGAATTGTGGATCAAAATGTGTTTAATATGAATTCCATTCTGTTTTTAATTGTACAAAGTGTTTCGCCCTTTTCAGGATTGCACTGCAGCTAAAATGATTTATTGAGCATACCTTGTCCAAAAAGCCACTTCCTCTGGGGTCACAGTCCCCGAGGCAGTCCAACCTGTTGCTCCTATACTCCGAGCTGGACAATCCGAAACTTGGGTTCAAACACCGTTGCACTGGTACCACAGGGACCTATTTAAAACGTCTGATGTGACAAATGATGAATCGCTGGCTCTCTCATTTCCATTTGGCTGTGCGTGGAGTGAGAGTGATGAAGTTACAGGATATTGTAAGCAACAACTTTTATTGGGAACAACTAACATTTGGGCCAGCCAATTCGGACTTTCCCAGCTTCCTTTGCATGACTTTTCATGCTTTGAATTAGTTTTATCTGAATGAGATGAGACTCCACCTCTGTCTGTTCTATTTATCTATTTACAATTCAACCTAAATCTTCTCCTTCCTCTGCACTTTCCTTTCTTCCAGCTCCCACTCACACATTCTTTGTGTCTATCCATCCTCCTGACCTCATCGTTATAGCAGTCAAGCACTACGGTATCCAATCAACCACAGTGTTCAGAGTGAATCACAAATTATTATAATTGAGAATAATGACTTCCATGTCAATGTCAGTTTGGCCTGGCGTTGTTCATTACATATCTAGAAAGACTGGGGCAATAAGCTCTGAGATACAGCTGTGTAAGGTGTAGTTTTGAAAGGTTTCCATGGTAACCTTTTAAATTCTATGGATATTTAACATTTGTCATAATCCCACATGCATCTGTCATTTTACATTTTTTTAGATTGCTATTGCATTTTGAAATTAATACAATAGGAGCGCAGGCTCCAGCCAATGATGCTCATTATTATAGTTATTTACAGACCTATTGTGGCAGAAATGACTCATTTCAGCCCAAGCTCACAAAACTCGTTAATTCATTCATCCACACAAGATCTGATGTCTAAAATCTCACATTTTTCCCTATATCACATGTGACTCAATGGTAAAGCTTCTGTTTACTAATCAAAAGGTTGGCTGTTTGATCCCTGCTCTAGCCAGGGCATACCATTGTGTCCCTGGGCAAGACATTTCACCCACTTGCCTACAGTCTTACAGTGCATGGTGTGAATGAGTCTACAGGACAATAAAGGATAATTCTCTCTTGGCCAAAAGTAACTACATCTTAATAAGCAAAACAAACATGGTAGGTTGCTTTTTAGAATGTATACAGCACAAAACACTTTTCTCATCGGATCAGATGTCACACACAATTCTTCTATGACAGAAAAACAACAGCGCAGCACAGCCTAAACAAATCACGAAGCCGTGCTAATGTCAGCGGCTTGTCCTCTTCATTAGTGGAAAGACCTTCTGCCTTTGCCAGGATTATTTCTAGTTGCAGTAAAGCACTGAGGCATGTACAGGGCAGAGTGGTATGTTTTTGACAGAGTAGTTAGGAGGAGCTGATGAAAGAGGAGAGCCTGGGAGCCCACTGCATCTCAAATTAGCCCAACGGACCCCAACCTGTCACATGGAGGCTGGCTCTTACGTATACGGTTGCACCACCTCTCCACTGCCTACGTGTATGGGACAGCGGATGGGGGCTGATTACCAACGTGTGTGGCGTTCCATGCATGTGCAGCATATGTCTGATGAGAACTGACTGAGGTAGACCAAAAGGTGGTGGGAAGTAACTCAACAATTTTCATAGATATTCTGTCATATCATATGTAGTAGCCGCAGGATTGGTAAAAGTGTTCATTGTAGTGTTATTGTATTAGTGATATAGTACGGTAAAGACTCATTATTGTTTTGAAATAACCTCTATTTGTGTTGATTAAGTTTTCCACCTATAAGCTATAGGGCTGTAGTCGACTAAAGAAATTCTTGGGCAGCTAAAGTCATGTCGACTAAAAGGGTGTGGCACAACTCCCAAAACGATTACATATCTTTATGTATCTGGCCCAAACTTTACTCACAAGACTACAACTGCACGGGAGTTCATGCAAAAACAACTTTTTTATGTAGAAAAAAGGAAACAATGTATTTATATAAAGACAGATTAAACTTGTGAATCATGAGTTTAATTTCCCTTTTTACATATAAATGCCAAAAAATACCAAATCTTCTAACACACTCACTCACTAACTTCTCCTTTCTGCTGTTACTCCATATAAATCCTTATAGTCTAAATAAAACGATTAGTCAAATAGTTCAAATTTTGGTCAACTAAGACACCATGAACCAATTAATCGACTAAATGACTAAAGAACTACTGCCCAGATAAGGTAATATTTTACTGTATATAACTTGGATCCTAAAAGGTAATCTGACACCTGGATCTCCCAATAAATATTGATTTAATTAGACTCATGCCTTTGTTATATCAAAAATTAAATTCAGATTGGACAGACACATTCCCCACATTTCATTCAGCATATTTCTCATGTCCTTGCGTTTCTGGTTACAGTAAGCTCATATTCACTGTGTATTAATGTAGGAATCACTGTGTGGTTTTCTCACCTCCACTGATCCATTCTGCGTGTGCATCGCTCACAGTGACGCCCTCAGTGCAGATTCAGCTGTGGGCCTGTTTGTCTTGTGAGGTGGGAGACATCTGTAACCATAAAACTGTCTACACTGGACAAGTTTTAATCACTTTTCTTCCCTTCTTATTGACTTCTCCCACATTCTGTAACTATAACACAAAAAATCACCCATGATGCACACATAGGGAGACATTTTTTGTTTTGATTAAATAGTTTTCTGGAGAATTACTTTACAGGGAAATATATAAAGAGGACAGATGTTCGCCTTTACAACTATTCAAATATATATTTTTTAACCAAGTGCAGCTTGTGTGGTTTCTTATCCATAGATACAGTGAATACAGAGCTAGCTGGCCTTTCTGTGAAAATACTTCAAGGGAATGGCCTGTCTCATCTCAACACCAAATCAAAAACAAGGAAAGGTAAAATGAGCAGACTGAGGCTTAGGAGAGACCTTTGCTACTGTGTCTCCAGAGTTCACCTGGCTCTTCCCCCTGAATGCAGCCTGTGAAGCCCGGGCTGCAGCACACAGAGGAGTAACCCTTTTGTTCAGAGGGCTTTTACTCTCCTTAAACTGAACTGAGAGAGGATCTACAGACCAAACCAGTCCTACTGTTATGCTGCATTTAAACCTTATAGAGTTGTTCAAAATGCCTTTCGAGAACAAATACATTTATTTATTCACACATCAAAATTGTGCAACTTTTAACAAAACATTAGGCACCCTTATACTTCAAGATATTAGTAATTCATTCTATTGTCCTGAATAAAGAGAAAGAAAGAAAGGAACAGTGCCTGTGTGAATATAGGAAAGAAAATACTATGCAATATATTTATGAAACTTATTCAATGATCCTACCTGAGAGAAGTTGAGTCCATTGAGCGGGTGGCACTGTTCCTCCACTCTCTCCACTGCCCCTGTGGTCTTGCCCATCCTCTCTGCCTCCTGAGCCAAGAACAGATCCAACACTGGCGTACCCCTCGACCTTACGTCCCACTCTGTTAGCGAGTTCACCATTAGCATGACCCACACTGGCCTTTTCCTCTCCCAGTTTCCTGCGATAGCATTGAAAAGATAATCCGCGTAAAGTCCACGTCCGCGCTGGTCAGCCGTCATCCAATATGGCATCATGTGTTTGACGTATTCCAGGTGGCGTTTGAGGCGGCGGTACAAATCTCGAGGTAGAAGTTTTTGTAGGTTCTCTCCATGTGGGAGAAGTTGGCAACTGGTGAGTTTGGAAATAGTCAAAGGGTCAGTTAAATCCAACTCAAAGAAGATGTTAGGACTAGTGTAGAAAGCTTGTTTAGAGTTGTCTGGGATGTAATCCCAAACGCGAGTGTAGGGCACGTGGATGGTACCAAACAGGTAAGAGGGAAGGTGTGGAGGTTCTCTTTTTATCGTCCACAAAAAGGAGTTCATGTCACTTTGCTGAAAGAGAACAATGAATTAAGTTGTTAGTGTAAATGTATATACAAAACTATATAAGCCATGAGGGTGATTATTATTGGTGTGTGTCAGCACGACTCAGCAGATTAAACTTTAAATTATGAATCTTTTTTACTGTATTGCTACTGCATTGCTACATTGCTTCACTTTGAAGCTTAAATGTTGAAATACTCTATGATCCAGTGTATGCTGTTGTTGGGCTCTTGGGCAAGACACTTACATACCAGCTACAGTAAACACCTGGGAGTAAAAATACGTTGGACTTTTTCCTGCCTGTCCTTCCCTACTAAGGAAGCACCCAAAAATAAATGCATACAAATCTAATACAAGAGGGATCACATTTATCTCTATTACAGTATTATATGATTAATGTGTGGATTTCCAGGAGGAAACTGCTGCTGTTTAAAATTAGTTGGCCCATTTGTCGTCTGTTGTGGTTTGCTGCCTTATAAACTTAGCTCAACAAGTTATATAGAGTGATTTTCACATGACAGCAAGTTAGTAGGGTATCCGCATGTGGAAAAACTTTATGGAGGAGCCTTTGGGTAATAAACAGACTCTGGTGTATTGTTAGAGCCATGTCTTGGTTGGCGAAGCTTCTTTGCCTGGGAAGCAGAATGTTAAATGCTGCAGTGCAAATACACTGTGCTGAAGCTCATAAAACTCCTGACCTCTTGGTGATACTATTGTTCTGCAAAATACTTAAAAGTGCACTATGGAACTTTTCTGTCTGAACGATTGCTACCTATCTGTCTCCATGTAGACTACCTGTGAAGTTCCACTGAATAACAGTAAACATATCTATCCCTATGAAGACAAGCAGAAGACAAGACCAGGCCAGGTTACAGGTCAGATCTGTCTGGAGGCCACCCTGCTCACATAAGAATGCATATTTTTCAAAGTATAAAAGGTAAATATAAGGTATTAAAATAAGTATTAAAATGACATATTAAAATAAATGCAAGTTAAAAGGTTTATTGCCATAAGAGATTGCAAGAGATTTGTGGTGTTCTTTATAGAAACAAAAATCCACAGCAATCCAATAAGCACAAAATCAGAGTATGTTAAATATGTTTCTATTTAAGAGCTCAATTAATGTACCATGTCTTTGATGCAGCCATTGCCCAAATATGAAAAAGGAATTGGTTTTCATAAACAATATCAGAGTTCTGGCTTCTGAGGCATGGACTAATCAGCCATTGAGGGATGAAACTCATTATGGCAAAATAAAGTTATTTTAAGCAAATGTTTACCACTTAGGTCTAATCAAGATCTGCTCCAACTGTCCTCCAATGATATTTTTACTCTGCCAGCGTTGCCTTTGAACATTTGAATATGTCTGCCAAAGTGTGTCTTGTGGGATGCTCTCTTATCATCTGAATGTAGTCAGAGTCAGAGGATCATTTCTGGCAGGACATTTTACAAGACAAATAAATGCAAATGACATTTTCATTTCAGAGGAATGGCCCAATGGCCTTTAACCAAAATGATGACTATTACAATTTGAGCTTTGGATAGCTCAATTTTCCTCCTGTGTTTTCTTTCACTTTTTACAGCCTAAGCATTCATTAGGCTACTTGTGGATCTGGAACATGTGCCATCGCAATCTTCAGAATAAGCGACGAAAACCCGTCAACTTAAAATGCATAGGCCTTTCTCATGCTTGTGCTGTTATATTTCTTCAAAACAAGTGTCCAGTGCATATGTTGTCTGATATTCCACAATTCTCATTCTCCAAAATATAAATATTGTAACTTAATTCGTTTTTAGAGTTAAAGTACGCCCGTTTGACTTACCAACTTTGGTATTTCGCATTGCCTCGGTCTGTCTTGCTTTGCACCCCAGGGTGCCCCGAGACTCAGGAGGGCGGTCAGAACAAGCAAGGACAGAGTCCGCGCGCACACCATTGTCACGGGGTGACAGTGCGCTCCTCGCACACTTCTTGGAGGTTGTTTGGACGCTGCTCTGTCCTGTGGTTAACTTTTCGCTGTGCTTACTTGCGCCTCTCCACCGGAGGACCATGCCGACCAGTCGCCATGTCCCCGCGCGCTCCCAGCCTAACTGCTCTTAAATCGAACTTTCCCGAGACCTTCCCTGCACACAGTGCTCGCGCAGCACTAAACTCTTGTGAGAGGTAGAGCCGTGCGCTCCACAACTTTTGAGGGAGGTGGGACAACTTGTGCAGTGCCCCTCACACCCCCACCCCAACACACACACACACACACACACACACACACACACACACACACACGGGGATTAAGGCAGGTTCAGATGGGGGATGACAGGTTCGCGTGAGCTTCCACAACTCTAGGTGAGAGTATGGAGTAGTTTATCTTTCCTCGTTTGAATGTAAGGAAAAAATACAGTTTAATACGGGCGCGTTACACTGCCCATGGGGCAAATCAATGGCCTTTTATTTTCATTAATTAAGATTTTAGTATAGGCCAATGTTATAGCAGCCAAATAGCTAATTTTACCCCTGCAATGTTTAAAGTGGAGGCACTGCGGCTCTGTGATTGATTATATCAGATTTAGTCGTTTATTGTTCAGTCTGAAACATGTAACATGAAGGCTATGTGGTCAGTCTCTGTTTTACATGAATTTCAACACAGTAATTTAACCGAGGTAAATGAACAATTATTCATGTTTTGTCATGTGCTTCCACCACAGAAGGATCCCATTTATCTATTTGACATCTATGCACCAATATGAGCCTCAGACTCTATAGTTTGTGATTAATACCCATAAACAAACTGCTCTGACTAAAGACAGGTGCTTTCTTTACTTCCTGAGGGATTGGTTATGATTTGTAGCATCTGAAATAAACCTGCTCATCTTGACACTGACTCTTTGGGCTTGTCCCATGTCAACTCTCCACTGCTCAACCATGACCTGAGTTATTGTCCCAGTGACAGAGTCAAGTAGTGGGAAGAAGTGGCAGGTCCCCTCCCTGCGTGGGCCATGGCAGACAGGACACTGGACAAGCAGCTCTTTGTCCCCGGTCGTGTTCTCCCCTCCTCTAGTCCTCGTCTCACCACTCCACGCCCGCTCCCCCCTGAGCAGCACTAAGAGGCTCTGACAGTTCATCTGTACTCATTGTTTTGGCTGCTGGCATTTGACTG
>KN473644.1:13626-26206 GCA_000787095.1 Periophthalmodon schlosseri
AGATTAGCAGATGCAGAGAACTGAACCAGAAGAATCCAGCGCTAGAGGCTACGACATTGCAATCCTATGTGTATGCAGTGTTTGTGTGCATGTCTGAACCTTAGTCTCCATACACACCTACTCGCTGTTCAACATCAGAAGTCTGACTGACAAGACTTCCCAGCTGTGAAGGGGCAGGACTTGGGAGACACGCAGCCTGCAGATCTGGACTTTGTTGAGCAACGCACTGGCACCTTGTGTATAAAAGTATGGAATGCACTCATGCCAGTAATACGTAGCCGAACGATGTGCTCATTTGACTAATATCTGCCGCTCTGAAATCTACTTTTATGGACTTAAAAAGTGCACTGTGTAACTTTTCTAGAGGAGGGTCCACCACCTGCTTTTGTTTATGGTATTTGCTTTATCTGGAATGTTCCACACTATAGCATTAGACTTTATCTATTTCACATGTCACATATTTATGAGCATCAAAAACAACTGTAACTGAATAAATGCAAGTTTAATACAAGCTTAATACTATACTGTGGAACATTCCATTCAAAGCAGTTACATCTCCGTGAAAGTGGAAGTGGAAGTCAATAGTATGTTTTTAAATGCACTTGTGGAAGTCTCTAGCCTAATACATATTGAATCAGAGACAATGCTTTTGAAATAATTTAGCTCAATGACAAAAGGCTAAGGGTGATCTTCTGAATCTTTACTTTATGGTTGGGTACCATATCTTTACATCGCGAGATAGGGTCAGTGCCTTAGCAGAGTGCCGTCTAAATGCCTCTACCAATACACAGTATAATTTGACCGTGTATTTTGAGTCTGGGCAGACCTATCCGGATATATAAAATTATAGCTTTCTCACTCTGACTGGAAGATTAGTGCCAGAAACTTAACTGGAGTGACACCCACAAACCACCAAGGAGGTCATGGGAGAATTAACACGCTGTAACTAGGCTGTTGTCCATGCCCGTGCGCTGGAACCTATCACAGTAGCATAGACAAACGGACTGGATGTATACAATAGTGAGTGGGCTAGAGCAGGCCGGGCTAATGCGAGGTGGTCGGTGCGTAGGCTGGACTTCAGGCCAGGGTGAACTATATAGCCACTGAAGGGTTGCAGGGACGTGATGTTCTCGCAGTCGGAGCCATGCACTGGTCACTGACTGACTTACTGTTCTGAGCCCTCACATGCTTCGCCTATACCATCATCCACATGAAATCAAACGTGACACACTTCATAATGTCGCTCCTGGCAACCCACCAATCAATGCATAATTACAGTTTACTTACTGTATAGGGCTGGGCAATATGAGAAAAAATGATCTTGTTTTGAATTCTATTAATTGCACAGTTTTATGAACTAAATTACATTTTGCAATAAAAATTACTACTAATTGTGAGATAGAATAAAGATATTATATTGAATCTAGAAAATAGCCTGAAATGTATCTTCTATGCAGTTTTTGTTGTTTAATAAAAAAGGTTTTGGCCAGGTTCATTTGGGTACATTTTTTGAAGAGAAAGCAAATTTTAAGAAGTCACTACAGGGCACCCTACTCTTGTGTATGACTCATGAAGTTCCTGATTCATTGAAAAAATATAAGAGCTAAAAATCTATGGGATATGTTTGGCACGTCCAAAAATAAATTTACATGTATTTTCTCGTTAAAATGCTTGGGAAGTGAATTAAAATTGCCATAGATGACAAAGTTCTCCTGATTGCGGGGGAGGGTAGTAGATGTCTGAGTGGATGATGGCGATGCAGCCAGGCCTACAGCTCTCCTGCGGTGAATGACCTCATCGCCTGGCCCCTGGCATTGTGACCACAGCACAAAGCCACGCGGGGGACACAGGGAGACTGCACACCATCGTGGCGTGGGGGAGGGCGCGAGTGCGAGGTGGGACGTAGATGTGAATGTGACTGACAGAAGAAGAAACACAGGAAGAGAGAAAAAAGAGGAGACCACCAAGTTGCCAGGAAGAACTGCAACTAGAACACACAGTGAGTCAATGAGCGCAACAGGAAGCTAACACGCACACAAACAAGCAGAGTAAACAATACACAACGCAAAGCTCTAATTTGTTAATGCTGCTGTTATTACACGGCCCACCGTAAAATACAAATCATGGTCAGACAGACACCTGAACACACAAGAGCTCCACAAGAGGTTGGGAAAGTGCACTACAGGGCAGGCTGCAGGGAGCCTCCTATATACTGTAGATCTACATAATGAATGAGAAAACAATCATGTACCGCCGTTCACTTCTATTACATCCTGTTCCGTCTGGGCAATCTCAGGAAGAAGTGTTGATAGAGTCACTAAACAGGAAGCAAATAATGGTTAGCAACACTACAGGATGTGTATTAGTCTTTAAGTGTCTAGTGCAGTGGTTTTTAGATTACACTTTTCAAACCACCTGAAGTTTGAAAGAATCATAAATTTAAGGGGTGCAATTTTGATAAAAAAAAAAGTGATCTTAGAGGAGATAAAACAGAATAAACTAAAGAGAACAAAACAAGAACATACACCTGTACTAAACAATTTGAATGGTTGCAATGATCCTATAAGTTAGGATAGATATAACTAGATGCAAACAACATCATGTTTCCATATTGTTTTATTGTATTATTTCTAAAGCCAAACCCTGTAGTTTTGACCTCTACAAACATGTTCTGAAATGCATGCAATTAAGTAGTTTGTCTTTCAGATTTCTCTCAAATTTTAAAACTGCAGGATATAAAACTGATAAAGAAATCCAAAATCTACCCAACTGAAAAAAACTGACATTTGTTAAAAATAATGCCGCCTTACTCTAGAGTTTGTATATTATTAACAATGAATAATACAGAATTATTCTTTGTGCCGCAAAAACACCCTCTAGGGGCGGCTTTATACATACAACAATATAACATTTATATTTGTATGTCTGACAAAATATTGCTTCATAAAACTGATAAATAGCCATTCTGTGTCACCCTATACGATCGCTACGGTGATGGCTATGATAAGGTAATTTAATTGAGTAAGTCACCTGATAGTATAACAGAACACGTATCTATCGGTCCCTGGTTGCAGCCTCTTTGTTGTTTTGCTCTTTCACACCGATCTTAAATAAACTCTAGTGGGAACATGAGATGCAGCACTCCTCTCCCGGGCTGGTTAAGTGTCTCCACTCTGCTACTGTGTTGATATAAGCTACCTTTATTTATTATTCTTGTACAAATCGAGACACAACCTAATGCCAGGAGTTTGTACACTAGAAACAAAAAGGATGGTCCGTGTCCATCGACAGAGTCCAGCAGAGGTAGGTGAAGAGGTCAGGGCTGTGGGGGCAAAGGTCAACTAATCTGTCACTTCATCAACTCATTACTTTAGCTGTTAATGAGAGGATTAAAACAGGCAGGATAAAGTATGTGCCACCCCTGCGACAAATCCCATTCTCACTTGCAACACAGACATTTTATTTAAAGACAAAAAGTTAAAGAACATATTGTGCTAAGCGCAAGGCTGAGCAGCTGCGTTGTTCTGCACTGCCATTAGAGACCACAATGTACAAGAAAGTTATTGTTACGAATAGCTTTAAAATATATATGTGGCTCTAGTGCAAGCAAAGACTAAAACGGGTTTAAAACAGGACTACCACTAATCAGGACACAAGAACTGCCCATGTACGGTCAGTAGTACAGGTACCACAGTTTGAGAAGCACTAGACCCTTTTGAATATGAACCTAAAAGTAAATTCACATGCAATTTATTGGCATGTAGCAAATACAGAAAAAAGACAGACCTTAGATATGGGGCGAGTATGAACAAAACAGTATCAACAAATTCTAAATGTATAATCATACTTGAACAATCTACAAACACGAGTTAGAGACGGACTGTTTCCCAAGTTTTAGAGTGAACCTCCCAGAAGGGCATTTAATGGAACGAGGGCATTAAGATGTGGTGAGATCAACAGACCCACATTATGAGCCCATATATTATTTATACATACCCATTTGTGTGTGCTTTCTGAGTATCAAGGGAAAGACAAATGTGTGCTAAAATGAATTAGAGCATCATTTGAATTCTCCAGAGGATTCCACTCCAGACAATAACTGTGATATCATTTACTCAAGCTGCTACTGTGGCTTCCAGTATTTTTTTTTTTGTGTGTGCAATATTTGGACGGGCACTCTAAGGTCAGTTACCCAGGTGTGCCAAGAGTCTTGCAAAAATACCTTAAGCCAAAATAAACACGTGTGGTTTATGCTTATCAGAAATCGCAGCTCAAGGAAGTAAGATAAGAAAGACTAATGAAGTATATGTGTTGAAACAGCCCATAATGCTAGATGATAACATGTCTTTGATGTAAGCGTCGGAAAAATCAAGTTGATATGATTTCTAAACTTCTTTCAAGGAAATTCAAATAGAAAATGATTATGACAGCAAGAGCCTCATGTGTAAACAGTAAGATGAGATAATAGTTTTAGTGCAGGTTACAGTGTTGAGACAGGTGGCTGTGAGGCTGAATTGGGTGTTACCATTGTAACCTTAATACAATATGAAATCAAACACCTGCTACCAGCTTATCTGTTATGTTTGTGTATACGTGTGTGTGCGTGTGTGTGTGTGTGTGTGTGTGTGTGTGTGTGTGTGTGTGTGTGTGTGTGTAGCGGGAAAATCATACAGTAATGAGGTCATTATGAGAGCTAATGGGCAGTAAACAGAGAGGTCCGCCCCGTGGCCTGCTGGGATCGACTCCATGGCACAGGTTCAGGATTCTGTTTAGAAAAGAGCCAAGGACGAACGGATACAGAGGCGTAATGAGCTATGCACCAAGTTCTGTTCTGCAACTGTAATGGTGCATTATAAGGCTGAACAATTTTGAAGGAATATCTAATTAGGATTGAAGAATGGGGTTACATGTACAATTGCACTTTTATAATCAAGATTGACTGTTAACATTTGATATATCAAATACAATACAAATACAATAATAATTACATGAGTTTTGAAGTGGTCTGAACTATCCGGTTAGCAGGTTTTAAATAAGATGTTGTTTGCAGTTTATATTGGCTGAATGATTGCTGCCTTTTAGATTTGTTATTTGGGACTATTCTGTTAATTTCAATTAGAAATTATCTTGCAGCCCAATGTTGCAAGTAAATAAAGGTAAGTCAAAAAATACACACATTTAAGCTGTGTGTAATAAGATTTGATTCATTAAAGAAACATCATTCACGTTTTATTTTCTACATTATTGTTATTTGCTTTGGCTTGCTGTCAGAATATGATGAAATTAATGTTTGTAAATGATGTCAATGCTTTGTGTATATGCTGTGCTATGCACAAATTGGCAAGGTCGTGAAACTGCTGCAAACCATTTTTTCCAGGGGGCAAATAAAACTCTATTTTACTCTATTTCTATTTTTGTAAACTCATTACATCACATTAATAATCTTGATTTATTTATTTTCAATTGGTGGTGAGGATCCACGGTCATCTACCAACTCTAGCCACAAGGGGGCAGATTACAGCTTGTGCCTGTTCCAAACCTGAATAAATGGACCATAATAAACAATAGTGACCAGTCAAAAAAACAAAAAAAACAAAACACAATAAAAAATCTTCCATATATTCAGACACATGATAGTGGTGCTTAAAAACCTTATCCATAAACTTTGACACTTGTCCTCGTGTGTTAATGAACAACTTCAAACCCAGTGGAGCAGGCTATATGACATGGGGCGCACCGATGAGTTTAGTCTTTTGGGGGATATCTCTGTCTGCCTTTGTAGTGCAGGCTGTGTGTGTTTTAGCTTGTACATGTGTGTTGGTGTTATAAAATGGAAGGATCACACCAAGGGGAAAAGAGGCCAGTGGAGACAAAAGTACAGAGAGTGGAAAGTAAGCCAGGGGAGAGCCCGCAGAAACAAAAAGGCCTCCATTGTTGTTCCGTCTCTCTCATTATGAAAGGGGATGATAGAATAATATAGTGCTAATGGGGGAACAAATTGTGTGGCGTTCGGCTTACATAACTGCTGACTGACTAATCACACATGATGTTTCCATGAGACACAGAGATCTGGCTTCTGGCCTGGCTTTTCTGTACACGTTATCAACAGGCATATTCATATTTGATTTAGAAAGGCAGTAGACTAATGAAAAAAATGAGTACTTAGCTACTATGATCACCATGGTAATATTAAAGAAATGGCCCATATCCTTGGTTAAAAATTACATTCTATATTGTATAAAAAGAGTGTTTTCAAAATCCCTGTGGTATCAAAATTGGTATTGGGTAATGAACATTTCCCTTAGTACGAAAAACGAGTTTGAAATTTAAAATAGTAAGGCTTATAAAAAGTGTGTAATAAGCTGCTCTTACACAGAGTTTACTTGACAATAAGCAGCGTGAAATGGGAATGAAGAGTGGGAATTCAGAAATAACTGAAATCTATTAACTACACAGAGCTGCTCTCATATATTTACCATAATGAGTAAGAATAAAGTGTACAGCCAAAATGGCCAGTGTAGTGTTAATGCCAGAAAGAGCATTTGCAGAACTGTAAGAAATCTACCAACAGCACACAAACATGGTCAATTTGTGGAAAGAGAAAAAAAAACAAAACAATGGAATGAATGAGAAAAAGACAGATGATCGTTTGAGTCAGACTCCATCTGTTATTATAGATCACAGTTTGACAGCTCAAACTGTGTACTTGCACTAATCACTTACTTAAAAATGTTATAACTATTTTGTCTTTTGCGTGTCTCAATGACCACCAAGTTACTATGGATTTAATACTTTTAAAAGCATATGTTGCAAGAAAGCTGTGAAGGTTAGTGCATATTTTGAGGACTTTTAGGTTGCATTCACATTCTAGAATTGGATGTCATTATAATTTCAGATGGCCTATATAACTCTATGGGAGATTCAATGTTTTTGAAAGAGACAAAATAAAAAAGGATCACAACTGCTAAATCTTATCTATGTATTATACATTTGTTAGGGACCTAATCTTGGCTATGGCTTAAAGTAATATTAACTAACAGCAAACATATCTTTGGAGTTGAATAATGAAGCCTTTTGAAGCTATTGTAAAGAACATGGTTTCACTTTTGTTAATCTATGCTGACAGAGGAGGCATTGAACTTTGTGCCAGTTTTTGCTTCATGTGGATAGCCCCAATAACTGCAGAAATATAAACCATAAACCAGGTCAACAAATCTGAAATCTGATCTGAAGTTTACTAGCAAATTCTACCATAGAATTCTGACCTGCCCTCCAGACCAATTTTAAACTTGTGTCACGTGAACACAACCTAGTTTAAAAAGCCTTTGACATTCCAGGACAAATATCATAATCAACAACATGCACAGTTGTAGCATGCTGACGACACTACATTACATCGCATGGCAGGACACTCCGATTGGATTAGATTCTTGTATTTCTAATTTATCATGGCTTGAAGTCATTTAATCAGCCACATCAACCACCCAAGTGTATGGGCTCTCCTCTGTCCTGATGCATCACCGCTGCTCGCCACTCGAGGCCGTTCAGACACATGCAATCAGGGGCCCGTCGCTTGTGCCAGGGGACCGTGCTGAATTGTCAGCTGACGAAAGACTGGAAAGAGCGTGTTTTGGGTTTGGTCCATCAAGGCTTTAGCCGACAGGAAAGCTCCAGTGTTTCCTCTCCACACGGCATAATGGATTCTCCCCGCCAATGAAACCCTATTCCCAGTGGCAGACGGGATCAGCAGACACCTGAGACATTCCCACTGCGCCCCCCTTCTGTGTCAGAGCCAGACCAGACAGGACTGAAGAATACGTAGTTTAAGAGAAAGGGAGAGGCGACAGATGACGCACAGGACTGTAAAATCAATTTCAATCCATCTATGAAAGTGTATGATGCACCACTCTTATCTCGCTGTCAGGTTACCATGGCAACGGTCCCACAAAACACATACAGAGTGGTGGCCCCACTCCACATGGACCTGGACCCCTGCCACATCTGTCCCACTTCTGAACCTCCCTCCAGACGTCTGTGTGAAGCTGAAGAAGGCAACACTGGCACTCAGTGGTCACAGGAGCAACACTCCCATGGAACTAAAGACAGACTCAAACGAGCTGATTCACAAGTATGGACCAGCACTTAAATACTGTTTCCCATGATTTCTAAAAGATAATGACAGCCCACAGCAATTTATTCTTTCTCCAAAATAAAAAAAAACAAAAACAAAACTATAGACTTAAAATAACATAAAATAGATAACACAATGTTTATGTTGCCAACATAAACTTACATTTAAACCAAACTTTAAATGTGCAAATCACAACAAAATGATGGAAACAAATATCTAATTTAAAATGGCATAGTATAATTTTTACCCCCATAAATCTTAAACAGGTGGGAAAGCTCATCGCATTAAAAAAAGATTAGATGCACAAAGTACCTCCTCTCATTGTCATCCAGATGAGCAAACAGCACATTCTTGGAAATGGCCTTAGCCAGGGCGGTCATGGTTTTGTAGTCCTTGGGGATCACCTGCGCAGACAAAGCAGTAATATCCATTATAGTAATAATGACTCACATTACAAAGCCCAGTGCAGGTGGACACATGAAACAAACCAGCATAAACACATTATAAGGCCGACTTCAAAAGAACCGTAAAATGAGTAATTAGAGAGCAGAGTATTGGCAAGTCTGAAAGGAATATTGTGCACGTGCGTCGGTATTTTTGGGAAAGCCCATCTGTTCAGGGAGTACGCTCAAAATGTCACACAGCTCTTAAAATTCACAGCAGCCTGGACTCATTCATAAAACATGCATTTTCATGTAGCCAGTGCACTGCAATGTGTGTGCACGAGAGGCCACAACAAAGCCACTGAGGTCTGAGCAGAGGCTTGTCTAACATCCATTACTGTAATATAAGAAAGGCATTAAACACTCGAGGCAGACACAGACAGCAGTAGTCCTGTAAAATATTTTCATAGCAATATATAAATGGACTAGTAACCATGTGGGTAGAAGACGAGAAATAAAACAGAATGCAAAAGTGAAAAGTAGATGAGTACGTGTGTTATGTGTTGAAAGAAGAGGAGGGGTCGCCCTGTAATAAACTCACACAACAGATGTCTCCACATGAAGAGAACCACACAGTTCTATGTACAACATGTTACAAATACAGTACACCAGACACCACCACATGAGCAGCGAAACACTCCAGCACAGAGAAGACAGTGACCTGGAATCATGCATTTGGACGACAGGCCTATCCTGGGAATACATTTTTTTGATTACATCAAAGTTCTTTATCATTCTTGACAACAACATTTGACAAGTTGAAATCAGGACAGATTTGCTGCTTTGATAAAAAAATAAAACAAAACTGCAGGTAAATGGTTGGCTCATTTGTCAGGATGTGGCTATTAACAGAATGCACTTTACTTTATAGGTCAATATCTCTGCATCATTCTTACTAAAATTTAATTATAAAAGGGCACATCTGAATTAAACTAGAATCACTTGTACCAAGTAAGTTGTGTATTCTCACAATCTTGTTCAAAGTCATATATCTAGCAAGTGAGTAGTGCACAGAAAACAGTTCACCAAGACAGTCAAGCAGGCCCCAAAAACTATGATCCTTTACTGGAGCCATGTGGTTGTATCTTTGTGGAAACTGGCTTGTCTTGTTCCCGCAATCATAAAATTACATTGAATTAAAAAATAAGGTGATCAGTTATTAACCCACAATAAACAATACCTACAGTGCTGATTTTAGCCTTTACAGAAAAGGCATTTCAATCAGATTAGCAATTTGGTTATTTGATTCTTTGAAAAGCAGCTTTAGATCTAACAATGTTAAAATTGTAATTGATACTGAAAGATATCACACTAGACTGGTGATGAAATCTTAATCTATATCATAATTACATTTAAGTATATAATGTTCTTCTATGATCAAACATAAATCTTGTCTAAATGAGATCTTTCCATGGACATTTGTTTTAAATTACACAGTTTTTGTCTGTATTTATATGAAGGACTGAGGCTATGCCATCTTATCACACATACCTTATGCTCCAGTGGTCACAGATTACAGTGTGGTGACAGTGGGCTTCAAGCAGCCATGTCATTACCACCTTGCAATTAATACTGCCACATTCAACTAAATGTAACATTGTAATGGCATAACAATGCTTATGCTTGTGCAATACTCATTTTTATTATCCTATGTTTTATTTTTAATTAAACACTACTTTGTCTTTCTTCTGTGTTTTTTTCTTGTTTCTTCTTGTGGTTAATACAGTTCATAAAGCCACTATAGGGTCATAATCAAGCGTACATTTGCAATCAGTCATAAGTTATAATCTTCCCTGTAGCTCAAGAGGATGGGCTTTTGAGTAGCCATTAAGAGCTTTCTGCTTGGCTAATCACTGCACCTGACATCTGATGGAAGTCTGTTATGGATTTGTCATATTCATCATTCTATTAGTTCTTTCAACTCAGACACAGCAGTTGAAATGGGCTTTTAGTGTGTGTCCTTTGAGGATCTGTCTTTCTTCAACAAATAATGAATATTGTAAAAGTACTGTATTTGGAACAGTGATGCTACAGGGACGGTGCGATACGCATTTTATTTGTGTGAATCCAATATTCAATGTTTGTCTTGCTACCCAGTAATTGAGAATATCACTATTTTAAAGAGGAACTAAACACTAAATCAACTTTTTTGCTACAAAACTGTGTATATGATGTTTGAATAGCATTGTCTGCTGTTCCAAGCCTTTTTTTTGCCATTTTAGTGCAACCTAGGTAAATTTGCAAAAATGTATAAAAATGTGTGTGACTGTGTATACCGGCTCCTGTAGCCACTGCCAATTTCAGGTATTTGGTAACATCACGCACCTCTGCCCGGATTACACCCAGGTGTTTCTGATTGCAAACTTTGTTTGGACACATGTAGGCCTATGTTTAAACGCAAGTGCCATTCATTTGTGCAGAGCGCAGTCATGATGCATGAGCATCTGCGCTGCTGATGGCTGTTGGCTAATTGACACTGGCATTTAAAGCCAAGGAACCAAAAGTTGGCAACAAACAAATTGTGTTTTTTCGGTACCAGTACTAACTGAACCTATTCAGTCGGTTTGTACTTGGAACCGAGTTTGCACCTTGCGTGAAAAGTTACTACGCGTTGAATTTCTGCCAAACGCAAGGGCTGTGATTGGTTGGTCTACAAACTAAAGTTGGCCACAGAAATGTCTGTATATGTGATTGTTTATTGTCACAGCAAATAAATAATAAATAATTAACACAAATTAAATCGTTTGGATTCTCACAACCCACTTGGACCCTGATTAGCTCCGCAGAAGCTCGTATGGCTCAGGTCTGCAGGTACTGCCCAGTTTAGCAGGGCGGAGTTTAGGTGTTTTAAAGGCTTTAGCAAAGCCCACAAATGTGAAAAGTTGTAGTAAAGTTCAAAAAATATTATAGAAAACTTATATTAAATGTATTCTTTTGCTGCCCCCTTTTGGCAAGATTTACTATATCTGACCATATCATGCAACTAGTCAATATTTTCTTTCTTGGCCAAACATTCTTCAGATATTTTTATGATGAAAGTTGTTGATGAAAGTCATAAAGTTTATTTAAGACACAAGATAATTTGTTTGTTACTTATCCTGTGTGTGTTTATGGCATGCACTATAGTTACAAGTTGCTTCCACCTTCCCACACTGACCTTGCGTACATAGCTGACCGCGTCCTCTTCGGTGTAGACCTCGGCGCTGACCCCTCCCCTGCGGCGGCGGGCCTTGACAACCGGGTTGGGAGGCGGGGGGGACACTTCATCGTCATGTGAGTCCGACTGGCTGTTAGATTTCTGCCGTGCCATGATCTGCTTGCATTCTTCCTGTGAAAAACACAGATGAAAAAAATAGCTTTAGGCAAGCAGTCATCTGAGACCATTCCATACATAATCTTTCTACCTCTTAAATAATCACATGCAAATGGACTGACTCTTTTACTCCCCCCAGAGCAGGTCAGGTAACAATGCTCCTAGTTTCAAGTTTAGCAAGGATGGATGTCCAATTGCCATAGGATGATGGGGGGTCATCAAATATTAATAACTAGGGGTTGAACATGCAGTAAAGAGACAACACAAGCACTCTCCATGAGCACCTACTAAATAAGAACACTGCAGAGAATGAATTATTAAGTTGAGTCTTGATTAAGACATTAGCATAATGAAGCAATAACATCACTGTAGGCTTGTTTACACTGTGGAGTGAAACATAGGGACCAAATAGCATGGTGTACAAGGTTGTTCAATTGGCTTTGTTTGCCTATTCACAAAACATAACGTCCAAGAACTAGGCCTGAGCAATTAATCGGATTTCAATCAAAATCGACAAGACAATAAATTCAATTTTTAAAAAAACAAAACGCAATCAATCAGTATGAGGTGAAAAATTGGCCATATTGACCAGCCCTACCAAAAACACAGTGCATACTGAACTGAATTCTCTGGTGAGAATTGTGCTTTTCATAACAATTAACAACACCATAAAGTACATTTTTTTTAAAAGGA
>KN473645.1:0-26892 GCA_000787095.1 Periophthalmodon schlosseri
ACTGATGCAGACAAAGTCTCAGTCTTGCTGTGCTGCCTTTGACACTTTCGATCATGGGATGCTCTTACAGAGACTAGAGGACTGGGTGGGCATCTTTGGTACTGCACTAAACTGGTTCAAGTCCTATCTAGAAAACAGGGAATACTTATTTGAAATTGGAAAAACTGTCTCAGATAAAATGGCCCTGACCTGTGGGGTGACCCAGTGGTCAATCCTGGGACCCCTGTTGTTCAGTCTCTACATGCTGCCGTTAATACGCAGCAACAATGTGTCCTAACACAACTATGCAGATGACACTCAGGTCTATGTCTCACTGGCAGCAATGCAGATGACACATTTATGTCTCACTAGCAGCAGGTGAATATGGACCAGTGGATTCACTCTGCCACTGCATCCCACAGATCAGTGTGTGGATGCAAAACAACTTTCTCCAGCTAAACTCAGACAAAACTGAAGTCATAGTCTTTGGCACAGAAACATAGAGAAAGTGTCAGCAGTCACCTCCAGTCTCTCTCTCTAAAACCTTCAAATCAGGATAGAAATCTAGGGGTAATAATGGATTCAGGCTTGAACTTTAACAGCCACATCAAATCAATAACATCTGCAGCTTTTTACCATCTGAAGAACATCGCAAAAATCAAAGGTGTACTGTCAAAACCAGACTTGGAGAGACTTATCCATGCATTTGTCTCCAGTAGGTTAGACTGCTGTAACGGCCTGCTCACTGCGAGCATTAAGACAACTGCAGTACATCCAGAACGCTGCTGCTCGGGTCCTGACTAGAACCAGGAAATACAAGCACATAAGTCCTGTCCTTGGGTCTGCACTGGCTTCCTGTGGCTCAGAGAATAGACTTTAAAGCAGCTCTCCATGGCCTAGCACCAAAGTACGTCTCCGATATGTTAGTGTCATATGAACCATCTCGCACTCTGAGGACCTCAGGGACCGGCCTCCTGCTGGTGCTCAGAGTCAGGACTAAACATGGGGAATCAGCATTTCAGTTTTATGCAGCTAAAACCTGGAACAATCTTCCTGAAGATGTGAGACAGGTCTCTACTCTGACAATGTTTAAATCCAGGCTCCAAACGGTTCTGTTTAGCTGTGCATATGACTGAAAGGGTTTTATTCTGCACTCCTCTCTTTTAATGTTAACTTTATGATGATTATTTGTGATTATTTATGTTGTGATTTGTTGTATTGTGATTTTAATGTCTTTCTTATTCTATAAAGCACTTTGAATTACCTTGTGTATCAATTGTACTATACAAATAAACTTGCCTTGCCTTGCTTTGCCTAATTTGGCCTGATAGCGTCACCTGCTTGTCCCCAAGTTACACAGTGGTTAATAAGTGAAAAAATATAAAAGGTAAACCTTTTTCTTTCGTATTTTTGTAATAATTAGATTTGTGCAAAGAGACAGTTATATAGCAGCAATGGTGGTTGTAGTTGCAGTAGTTGGGGTAAGTTGTAGGAGTAGTGTTGCTTTGAGTACTATTATGTCATTTTCAATATGAGTGTGACAGTGTAAACTAAGTATACAATCTGTACTTGTGGAATATAATGTAGTGGATTGGTAGTCCCAAATGCAGTAGTAGTTAGTATTGGTAGTGGCAGAACAAGCAACTTAGTCTAGTAATTTTAATCTGCAATAACCATTCTCCTACTTCATTTGTCTTCCCCTAAAACATTTATTTGTTGCTACCTCATTTGCTCCCTCTCTCTCCCAAACCCCCCACGCAGTACTTTGTCATTAAAAGTGAAATCTAATAAGAGCGATGGCTTCAGTTTAATGCGCAGGTATTGGATATTTGCCGGAACAGAAAACAGCAGTGATATTCTATAAAACATGTTCTGGGAAGTGCGGCTCTGGGCCACGTCTGACCTTGTGCTAGGCTCAGTCTGTGGGGAAAGTTAAGCAAAGTCAAGTCGGGCAGCATCCAAACTCACAAGTACACAACATGCATCAGTACACTCTAGCACTGGATTATGTGTTTAAAGATATAGTGAATCTAATATACCGATAAAATGTTCAGTAATGGGAATAAAATTAAGTATAGCTAGGTGTGCTTTAGTCATTTTAGCTAGTTACATTTAGTTTGAACATATGTGCCAAGGACAAAATTCTTATATTTTTCTAGTGTTTTAAAGATTCTGTACCAGACAATAACATCATAGATAAACTTAAAGGTGTACTATGTAACATTTCACCACCTGCTTGTCTTCAATACGATTGTTGCCTTGCTTAGAATGTTCCACAGTATGGCATTGACCTTTATCTTCATGGTTCCAAGCAGGTGCCTGATACCCCAACAAGTTACATTCTTAACTCACATGTCTTCCCAAATGTTAAGGAGCATTCACCCAAGATTGAAGATTGAAGTGTGTTTGAGTTACTGTAGTCTATTGCAAAAGTAAGTTCTTGACACTTTTTCACAGTATTGCCTATCTATAAGCATTCGTGTAGAATATAAGAACATGTAATGAGATATAAAATAATGACTATGTGGGCTGTCCATTGGCTTGAGTCTCACGATAATGAGCATGCCCCAGTGTTGTACTTTGGACTGAAACTTGAACAAAAATTCTACTACCAAAAGTAAGACCTTGTTTCAGGGACAAGCTTGTTAGCTGCAACTATGTGTTAAATCCTTTTGTAATTAAATGCAAGTCGGCATTAGAATTATCAAAATGATATTGGTTATACAAGAATACAAGCTCACTACACAAAAACTGCCAACTTGCCCACTGCAATCAATGAGATATTAAAAACAAGAAGTTGCCGAACAGCCTTGGAAAATCATGAAATATTAAAAAGGTCTGTTCAGCCAAATTCATCCATCAATTTTAAACAGCAGAGGTATCTGGTGTAACCATAACCTCTGTAAAAACAGACTGCCTTACGGTTAAAGGTGGACTATGTAACTTTTCTGGTGGAGAGTCTGCCACCAAACTATGACCTGGGGTCAAGTGCGGCCCTCAGACCAATTTTGGTTGGCCCACAGGCCTCCGGCCGCTGAATTGGCCCAAATGATCAAAGGCAGAACACCGCTTTGCAATACAGACTGAAATGTATGTTCTAGTGTGATTAAAGGTGTGGTGGCCCTGTCAAAGCTATGTAAAATGGATTCATCTGAATCACTCACTGCACTGACCACCTCCATATTGGTTGTGGATATTACGAGGGGGGTATATGTGTATAACACAGCTGTATTCACCAGTAAATAGTTTGCTGATTTATTGTTCATATGGAGTTTTGGAGGTGTTGCAATGAATGAATGGGTGTCCCTGCAGCATTAGCTTCATGCTGTTGTCCAAACACATCCGTGTTCATATAATCCTTATTTTCTCTGTCTTAAATTTCATGTCACAGTTGATCTTAAAGCCAGCGCAGACTGTCCTGGCGCTTTTTAATAAGCAGGGAATCAGATAAGCTTGTAAGCGATGCTACCACAGCAATGCTAAACTCCACTAGCTTCTGCCTCTTACAGTAAAAGTTAATCACCTCTTCTTGTTGTACTCAATCAAATCTCTTCTTGTACACAAATTCCTTTCACCTGCCGTCAGGTGTAAGCATGAGGCTGTCCCTGTGTCCTGTCGAGTTTATCTTTGTCTTTGTCGACTCTAGAGCTGAGCGTGGGGGTTTTGGGGACTCTCTGCGGGTGTTTACAGTGGGAGCTGGGCTACAGGGCTACCTGCGCTGTAAATAACTATTCACTATGGGCTGTTGACTTGACCGCTCCCCACAACTCACGCACGCCGCTGAAATGCATTGGAAGCACAGACACGATTGATTGGTCAGATTTCTCTAATAGACATTCAACAGAGCCGATGGGCTGTTTCACCCCAAGCAGCTCAGTGTACATACTTAGAAACACAGAAAATAAAGAATAACAGATTAGGCTACATTTTCTTGTGATTTTCGTGTGATATGGGGATATTATTTAAACTCTAATATTGCCATACTATCGCAATTTTTTATGTTATATTCTTTTACAAATTTGCATGATTGGTTGGGAGGGGGGGACCAGCTGCTGCTGCATGTAGCTCAGTTGTGACAAAGTCCTTCAAATGAGAATTTGGAAAACAACCCACACACATTCAGCCATCGTCACCAAACCGTGCTTTGCCATATTTAGCAGAGATGACTTTATTTACTGCGACACTTGTGTGAAGTGTTTGTGATTAGTCATGTATCGGCCGGTCACATCTGAAATTATAATCAATTTGTTGACTATAGTGGCAGAGTCGCACCTTCAGAGAAATGCACATTAGAGGCTGTCCCTGTGGATGATTGAATTAAAGTCTGTTATTAAAGAGGATAATGACTATGTGAAAGCAAACATTAGACTGTGATTACTACTCTCATCAAGAGCTAATATTTAGCTAAGTGCAAAACAGCTTATTAAATGTGCAAGCTTATCAGGCAAATAGTATTGGTAAATTAACCGGGATCTCTGTTTCTCACCACTGCATTTCTGCGCTGTAGTCAATCTGTTTTCCACATATTAATTAATTAGCAGAGGGTTGAGTCACTCAGACCTCAAGATGGCAGCAGCAGAAGACATGTGAAGCTGTTGGACAGTAATTAATCCGCTAATGTGGCCTTATGTACCTGACCTCTCGGGAGTGTTTAGTGATTTTATCTTATGATGCTTCAACTGGCTCATGCGCTGAAGTAACTGTGTCAGTGGCACAGTTTGACATGAGGAAATCTTAATGGGAAAAAGTGATTGTATGAAGTTTTTTGTAAATAAATTTAAAAAAAACAAAACTTTGACATAAAATAATTACTTCTAATGTCTTTAAATGAGAGGGTGGTAGCAAGTAATTGGAATAGTAGATATAATTGTGTGGAAAAAGTAGTACAAGTATATGGCATTTTTTAGTATGTAAAAAGTATATGTAACGGGGGAGCAGTACTACTTGTGGGAATACTAGCTTTACATTCATTACTTCCTTTATGTAACTGTAACACAAATTAATACATGGATGTATTTTGGGATTCTCCTGATAACAATAATCACATCATATTTTGCAATCCATCAGAAATGTGCAAAAGTCCCCTCTGTTTTTGTGCAATACTTTAAAGTACTAAAAACTTATTTTTACTGCTTTTTGACAGTAAACTTAGACCTTACATTTATTTGAATATTATTTTGTAGACTATATATCACCCACCCTTGAGTAATTTTAGTTCTTCATGCATTGTATAATTTAGCCTTAACAGGTCTTAAAGGCATGTCTGGAGGTAGTATTCCTTTTTCAATCTACTGTACGAATATTGCAAGGAGACTCAAGTTTAGAGTACACTTGGACCTCTATAAACAAAACTGAAGCACTCAATGTTCAGTTTGTAGAAAAAAAGTTTGTCCCAGGGCAGGGCAGTAATTAGATTGTGTTCTTGTTTTGTCTGTGGTGGTTTTGGGGTCACGCTTTTAACTAGTTCTTGCGTCAGTAGAATTTTATCACTAAGGCGACCGGTATCCCAGCATGCCCTGTGATCATGTGACCCAGACACTTTTGAGCTTTTGACGAGGCTGCTCCAAAAAAGAGAGGGCAAGCGTTTCATCGAGACAAATGGAGAAAAGAGAGAAAATTGGTTGCTGTTGAGTTTTAGAAATAGTATTGACTGTATACGGCTATGAAAAACACTTTAAGTTTCTTTTTTTTTTTTTAGATTTTATATTCAGTAAGGATGATTACAGTCTTTCGATATAATTTTAAACTCATTAGCAGCTTTTTCACGTTTCGGTTTTAGCTTGCTAATTTCTAACATACTTATTTTTGCTCTTTCCACAGTGGGACGCCATTACGGAGATGGACGAGCACAACCGTCCCATCCACACTTTCCAGGTCTGCAACGTGATGGAGCCGAACCAAAACAACTGGCTCCGTTCCAACTGGATCCCGCGTCAGGCCGCTCAGAAGATCTACGTGGAGCTACGATTCACGCTACGAGACTGCAACTCCATCCCCTGGGTCTCTGGTACCTGCAAAGAAACATTCAACCTCTTCTACCACGAGACCGACGAAGTTCACAACATCAAATTCAAATCTACACAATACACCAAAATCGATACTATAGCTGCGGACGAGAGCTTCACCCAGATGGATTTGGGCGATCGCATTTTGAAATTAAACACTGAGGTCCGTGAGGTGGGGCCTATGACGAAAAAAGGCTTCTACTTGGCATTCCAGGACATAGGAGCGTGCATCGCCTTGGTTTCGGTGAGGGTCTACTATAAGAAATGCCCGTTCACGTTGAGGAACTTGGCGTCATTCCCGGACACAGTGCCGCGGGGGGACTCTTCTTCACTGGTGGAGGTGAGAGGTGCGTGCATAGACCACGCAGAGGAACGGGACACGCCCAAACTGTTCTGTGGAGCGGATGGTGATTGGCTGGTGCCGCTGGGGAGGTGTGTCTGCAGCGTCGGGCATGAAGAGATAGATGGCGCCTGTGTGGGTGAGTTTTGGTTCACTTTAACCTGATTATATGTGAGTTTATTTTGAATGTTACTCATGCACTGTGTAAATGTGAGTAAAAATAGATATTCAGGATATGATATTATATAAAACAACATTATTGGAACATATAAGTAACATATTAATATATACATCAATATATATATATTAATATGTTAAAAAAATTGTTCTTTTTTTTACAAGTGTAAAAAAAGAACAATTTTGAAACAAATTAGCAAGAGTAACCAAGGTTGCCAGGTTTCAACAGCAAAACCTGCCCAACATCATCTGAAAACCCACCAAAACAAATAAAGTTCCAAGGCATTTTTAGAAGTTTAAGTGGCCCAGTTTACCTCTTCCAGTGACTCAGGCCTATTGCCTTCACTTTCTCAGAAAATAAGTAGATCTGGTTGCTTTGTTTTGGAGGAATTTTATGCAGAATACGATTTTTTTTTATTAAAAATTTGACTAAAATTTGCATATTTTAAAAGAAAAATAGGCAAAAACTGTATTGCAGACTTTATTTATTAGTTTCATTTGTGGCAACTCTTAAAATGTCACCCAACTTTGCAAACCTGACCCTGGAGTAACACTGGGTTTCATAATTATTTTTGTAGTAAAAAAAAGGGAGTACTTTCTTTTTGTTCCTCACAACTATTTAAATGTCATAAATATGAGTTTGTATTACAGACTTTTGTTTTTGGTACAGTGACCTCTGATGCACTGTCGAAAACTCCACTAATTCAAACTGCCCATTGATCTGCTACATCCCCATACACTGCCTGTACCTATTTATTAACCTATTTATTAAACTGATGATGTGCTTTTGTGCAGACTGTGCACCAGTTCCATTACATATATCTTTTGTTAATGTTGCGTTCTTATAATTTTGCTCCTCTCACTCCCATATTATCAACAGTGTAACTATCCAAGTGTAAAATTGGATAAGAGTTTGTAGCTATAATAGGCATATAATTTACGAACATTGCTAAAGAGTGCAACTTGGGTACTTTTGTTGGCTGTACCTGGCATGGTGCTTTGTAGTCTATATAGTTTTCTGTTTGTGCAGTTCCCAGGGGCCATCTTGATGTGATAGATTACCTGTGTGAGTTTGATCTGAGCGCTCTGATACAAACTGTGGATCAGAAAAGCCAGCAGGTCTCAGCAGGGATACTGTGGGACCAGCTAAACAGTGTTGTGATGGTCCAATGAAAGATCTCTGTAATCCACACAGAGGTTTGGCAGTGGACTTCTAACGGGGGGGACATTCACCCTGCAGCCGTGGGCAATAACAATGAATTTAAAAATGACAGTTAACAAGAGTGTGCAAAATTTCATCCAAGATTTCAAAACAAAGTCCAAGTTTGTCCAAGACACTTCAATTCAGTTTGGTCTCCATTAAACCAGTGGATTAAATTAAGGATTTTACGTGTATCAGTGGTGCAGTGTGAAAAATCTCTCGCAGTGTTTATGTCCATGGAGATGGTATTTCTTTGACAGGAATATTACACTGTATCGCACTAAAGTATATTTACTGATCCATAGAACTGATTTGTAACTTGGCCTGGTGCATATGCTTGTCTCTGTGGAGATTGATACATTTAATGTCATACTGTGTAACACTTGAAAACTAAGCAAGAACATCTCCATGGAGAAGAGCATCTTAATGGCTAAATGTTTATTCACCATTTGCTCAACCAATCATTCCTCTTAATAGAATCCACTGATGACATTATAGACAACGTAATTCACATGACTCTAAAATTGTAGTAAAATCTTGTGCTAATGGCCTGTCCGTAAATGCTTTGGACACTCCTCAGTCCTGTCCCTGTACCATTTAGAACCAGATGTCTGTGCAGTTGATTACAATTCGTTTTGTGGCAGGAGTAGGTGAGACGGTTCCCCAGCTGCACAGCCAGCTGCAATGTAATCAGCGCCAAACTGCAGCCATGATTACACCCTCACTAATCAGTCGGCTTGTGGGACAGGTGAAATGTATTCTTTATGTTCAGCTTGTCTTTAATATAGATTGTAGTGGATCTCCCGGCAACAGAGGGCCAAATAGGAAGACTTTTCATTTGGATTTGAGATCTAGCGTTTAACATCCCCAGCCTGCTGCATTCATTTGGTCTTGTTGACTTCATTGAAATGCCTGCTCTATACCCCTGTTCCCAGTACACCTCTGTCACAAGGTTAAGCTGGGCCCATATAGCGGCTGCTCATTGTTCCTGGATTCAAACAAGTATCATTATAAAGCTCTGTGCAGGTTCCACTAGAGTGCCTCAGGGGCCAAAGCTGCAGTGGTTGTTTCACTCCTTTAGTTACAGCTGAGCCCTTATACCACAGCTGTTTTATTAGAAAGCAAATGTGGAAAATATGTTGTATTTAAGAGTACTTCTGTTCCTTCTCATAATCCAGAACTTTTATGTTGGACAAGCCCAAAGTCTGGCCTGGGGTCCACTCACTACACCTGGTAACAGTTCTGTGGCCCTGAAATAACATGTGAAATGGCAATTGTAATAGTTTGTATGGAAAATGTTTGAATTCACCAAATAAATGTATCCTTTGCATGGGACATATGTGGTTGTATGCACCATCTCACATTAAAAAGGCCATGGTTCAGTTCTTGGATTATGTGGGTGAGTTTGCAATTTCAACTACTAACTGGTTATGTACGGTTTGTTTCCCACCTTTTCACATTTGCACATATATCAAAATTATGACTAAACTGGGACTAAACCTGGAACTTAACCTGGATTAGACCAGGAAAAACCCGCGACTAGAACAGGATCAAACTCAGGTCTTTTTCACACATGTTAATGCACTTTCTGGACCAACTCCAGTGCGCACTTCACCCCAAACACCATGAGTCCATCATCTGATCCTCGAACGTATTTCTATGACACACTTCAAGCGGACAGAGCCCCATGAATACGCACGTACGCGCTCACTTCCCCTATTCGCGGTGGTCTTTTCTTTCACCTGTGAGGACTGTATGCGCTGCTGGAGGAGGAGAAAAAGCTTTTGGAACGACACACAGACAGGCCCAGGCTCAGATGCAGATCGCATGAGCTGTCGCTGAGATTAAATTGATCCAAATGGCCTCGTCAGATGAATGTGTCAAACAGCAGGTCTGCAGCACCCATTCATACAAATATACATGATCCGAGCGCTTTTTTGCCCGATTCCAAACACCGGACTTTGGTCGGCTGCGTTCACACTGCACTCACCCCTCATTTCCCTCTCACCCCGCGCCCGCCGCTCCCTCGCCCCTCCCTCGCCCCTCCCTCGCCCACTCCAGAATGCTAGTGAAGCCGCTCTGAGACCTCCTGTTTGAAGCGCTCTTGGAGCGGCCTTTTAATGTGGTCCAGAATGCAATTCTTGGGTTCACACCGGTCCAAGCGCACTGCTCTCGGAGTGAATACTCTTACGTCGACCTAACTAGTGGCAGTGTGAAAATGATGATGAATTCTACATCAGGACCAAACTGAGCTAAAACAAGACCAAATCAGAGTGTGAATGTACCCTTGGACCCACAGCTGGTGATCAGCTCTTCAAAGGCATAGCTAAAATATTATAAAGTAACTAATAAATAAAAAAAACTAAACAATAAGAAGTTTCCCCAGAAGTACATTAAAGTGTATCTTAACCTTAATATCCTGTAGTAAGTTTGGTTTTTACCTTACATGACCTCTGAAGGCACTGAAGAGTCAAACAATCACTATGTTTTTGACTATATACGTACCCTCTACTTACCCAAAGAAAGGTGCCTATTTGAAGTCTGAATAAAAACCTTTACTTTCACAGAGTATGGAGGGAACTATTCACTCTCCTTCCTCTGAAATGACCACTTTGATTTGCTACGGCTCACAACAAGTCATTCCGGTCAAAATGGCTCTTTCATCTAACTCTGCATGCTATTTGTACTCCGCAAAAGTATAACATAACAGCAAGGAAGTAGGAATCTGCATGGGACGAACAAGTGCAATTTCTCATGCTACATTTTCCATTCTTTTTCATGTTTGGCACAAATTGACTATGCCATGATATACTTTTACAATGACTTATGTTGAAGCTGTTCTTAAATTAAATCCATTAAACAATATAAAAGGTGAATATTTCTACCTCATTTCTACCTGCATTTTAATGTATAGGAGAAAAAAATGCTAAGGTACCTTGTGGACAATTAGCAATTAGCATATTAGCATTAATGTCTTTCTAGACAAATATATATTAAACATATATAAAAAAAAACCAAAACAATTGGGGTCGCCTTCTGACCTCCCATTGACTTCCAGTCATTTTAGCATTTATAAATAGGGCCCATGCATGCGGCGTGTGTGCTGGATACTGCTTGATGCCAGGAGTGTGTTTGGGAGACACGAGTACTTCGTTGATGCGCTCGTCATTCACAATCTCTTCCGTTTTGCCCATTGACTCCCATTATTTTCCATTCATTTTTACCAGTTACAAATATGGCATGGGTGCTTGGATACTGTTTTTAATGCTGGGGGCAACTGAGAGGATGAAGCTGACAATGATAAGTGCACGGGTAAAGCAATAGGCCCTGCGCCCTGTAGGGACTCGGACCTAACAAATGAGTATCCTTCCATTGCACATTTCAAGTCCAAAATTGTGCCAATGCAAAGTGGAATAGTTGACCTAGCACAAATCCTAAAATACATCACAGGCTTGTACATAAATAGCACTAATACATACCCAGAGAATTGGCTAACACTTGGCTTCTGTGCTAGCTTGGTCACGTTGTTCATGTTTGAACATAATGTCGTTCAGCCCCATCAGGTTCATTCTGACATTCATGGCCCATAGAAGAGCCCTTAACATGCCGACTTTCCTTTTTGGAATAAAGAAAGTTTGTAGTCCGCAATCTGCCCTAGTACTTGTGGGTTCCGAGTTTAGCCCACCTCCTCCCAGATCCCCCTGTGGCTGTTTGTAGACAAGTGATGGATAGTGCTCATGCTGTGCACCTGACCTTTAGATAGTCATATATTGCTTACTGTATAGAGCAGCTAAAGGATCCACTTAAAAGTGCACACTCACACAGAATGGACCAGAGGGATGTGGGTTATTACTATGGGTCGCAATGGGAACACTTGGACCACCAGCCCTGTTATCTTTAGCTCTGTTGCAGGTGTTGGTCCTAGTAGCCATTCATCTTAATAAAACTATACCTTATAACTGCTAACTTCCTTGATGACACCAAAGAGAATATGTGTTGCAAAGATTTATTGTTGCGCTGTTAGCCTCATGACAATTTCGGTTGAATATCAGGTTTTAATTGCTTAACTGAGGAGTATATCTCAATCAGCCCAGATTCTAACTTGCTTTTGCCCCTTAATTAACAGGCAGCTGTGAATATGTTAAAATTAGATGGCTATATTTGCTCTTGTTGTGTATATTTTCCTGCAAGCAAAATTGAAGACATTTGTGAACTTTAAAAATTTCAAAATTAGATTCTGTTAAAAATAACAAAAGCCAATTTGTTTAACTTCATACATGACATTGCAGTTACATTTTGAAGCATCCTAAATGTTTTCTGTTACCATAAAGAGATAGTGCTTAGATCTGAACCACATTTGAACTCCTGCATAGATCATTTAAATAGAAATTTTCTAAAATGTATTAAAATAGCTTTATAGGAACAGCTTCATTAACTTTTCATTAAAGGCAAAACCCAGATGTCCACACTAGTCCTCAGTATCTGCTCGTTAGCGGGCGGCAACAGAAGAAGGCCTACATCATGTTTTTCCTAAAATAAAAGCGGCGTGCGTTCAGAGCAGTGTAATCTAATGCGATGAGAATCATGCTTGTGACAACATGTAATTGGAGTTGCAGTTTATTTATACCATCCGGCAGCCTGTGAGTGGGAGCACACAGCAAAGAACCACTTTCCCTTTATATTTGATTTTATTGACTCATGAAAAGTATAGGGCTGTAAAATATATTGCAGTGAGAGCAATTGTGGCACACGGAATCTTCTTGTATGACCAAAAAGTGCGTTTCTTACAATAATGCCTTTGCCGCTGGATTTCTTGAAAGCAGATAAAATAATGAAAAAAAACAAACTGTATTTAGCAGCGATTGCTAGTGAATTTATGTTGTAATTGGATTTTCTTTGACATTATGAGATGCTAGCAAGATTTTCTTTCCCAAATATGTCACGAAATATTGCAGACGCAGAATCCGTATGTGATCGGATGCTGCATTCATGTGGTCCTCTGGAACTCAGGATTTCCAGATAAGATGACTTGTTTTGCTTTCATGTGCTGTCTGCTCATTAACAGTGTGTAAAAGAGCTAACTAGTAAGACTTGTTGTTGCTGTTAGCCTTTTCAAAGCTAAACGTTATCTGTTTACTTTAGCTAGGTAATGTTACATCTGTAATTAAACAGTTGTAGTCTTGAGTCATTCTTGTGCAGATCTGTTGCCATTATGATGTAGATAACTGACAGACAACCCCTAAATGTAATAACTTTCAGTCAGAGCTCAAACGTGTTAGATCAATTGACAAACGGTGTATTTTTGTTCATCTGCACACAGCAGGTGACGTCAGGTGTAGAAGTCGGGAAGAAGGTTTTGGCCCAAGTTCCCGAGTTGTTTTTCCGACTTGTGCGGGCGTTCATGTGCATTTTTCAACTCGGAAAAACATTTTCCCGAGTTCCCGAGGACCACATGAACGCAGCAAGAGTGATGAACAATTAACACGGTTGCCAAAGCATTTAACTATTCAAAACAAAATAATACGTCTTCTGAATGGTGAAAATGGCTGAAAACTGTGCCTATAAACAGTAAGCAGAAACACATAAATAGCTAGAGTTTTAATCATTGGTGCCACTACTGCATTTTAATAATCTGGTGATAGACATTTATAGTCACAGCTGCACCTGTTTTAAATGGACCTACGTAGTTATTTGTTTTGTTTGTTTTTGTTTGTCTTTTTACAGGGCGCTCATGAAAAAGAGAGTCTGGTACTCTCATTGGGCTCTTCCTGTATAAATAAAGATAAATTCAAATTTAAAAATATAACAAAAAGGTAACCCTAACATTATCTGCAATTTCAGCCACATAACAAGCTGGTCCCAAGCCCAACGATAATGAATGAGGCTTAAGAGATTTGGTGTAAACCTTTTCCCCAAATGTTATAATAAAAATCGGACTTTGTTTGCAGATGTATAGCACAATACGTACAAAAAGTTGAAGGAGCGAAGACGTTTCACTGCTCATCCAAGCCGCTTCTTCAGTTCTGGTCAGATCACTGGTGGACACTGCCTTATATGTATCTGAAGGGAGGAGCTCACTACACTGAAACTAACACATACAACATTCATTCTCAACCATTTTCTACTGAGGTGCATCCTGTGTGAGTTTTTCCTGGTACAAAGTATAGTGCTTTGCTAGTGACAAATCCCCATGTCCCGCTTTGGCCTGACTATTCTCTCTGAAGTATATGTTGTGCTGTGGCTTCATGGGCAGTGCGTGTGGCTCCAGGAAACTCGTGTCTAAATATAAGCCCCTGCAGGTGCTCCACGGCCCACACATCAGTAAGTGTCCTGCTGCTAATGGGACAGGACTGCTCCCTCTGCTCATGATTGACACTTCACCAAGCTTTGTTGGTCTGATAGTGTTTTTCTTAGTCAATCACTAAGGTGGGAAAATATAAACTGAATATCTGCGCTCATATTATCAGTTTTCTAGTACAAATAAATAAGTATTGATTGCCCCTGCTACTAAACCTACCATTACTGCCCGGCTACTACTACTAGGGTTATCTTTGTAATTCCTCAGTCGTCCAGGTCTGATCCATAGCAAAAGAAAAATATAAAATCTGTCAACTGGACAAAACATAAGAGTGAAGATGTTTCGCTGCTCATCCAAGCTGCTTCTTCAGTTCTGGTCAGATCACTGGTGGACACTGCCTTATATCTATATATCTGATAAATCAGATAGTACCAGGGATGTCACTGTATCAGATTTTTGTACTGCGATTATTGTGAGAACAATAATAAATGTTACAGTCTGTCACCTGGTTTATGAAATCAAACTCTCTGAATGATAAAGTAAAGCTGAGGTGACATACACAGCCAGATAAAAAGCACTGCATTTCTTGTACTTTTTTGCAGTATATCTAAAATTGTCACTATTGTTTTTTTTTTTTTACTACTGCAACTTTAATCACTACTACTACTACTACTACTACTACTACTACCACTACTACTACAACATCTACAACATCTACAACATCTACAACATCTACATTTTTGCAACATCATTACTACTACTGCCACCCTATTGTTTCTGAAATTGAAAAGAGAGGGGGAAAAAAAAACAATTGCCATATTTGTTTAAAAAAGTTTAAAAAAGAGAACCACTGATCTGTAACAGCTGTATGTCATCCTTATTTATTTTCATTTGATTCTGAACTTAATACAGTGCTGTCACCACTTTGTTTTTACAGCAGCTCTTGTTTATTGGTTGAAGAGCCCTCTGCAGTGTTATGAATATGTAATCACATTCACAGTCTGTCTGTGCAGCTGGCTGCTGTTTGTTTTGTCCAGACCATTGTGGAGTTCCTATGTTTGACACAGTGACATGTCTTTATATCATACATGGATGTGATGTCACTTGTGCCGGAGACTAATAGGCAGTTCATGTACAAGAGAGCGCAGAGAAAGGGATCTTAGGGAGTTTAGATTTGTCCTAGGTCTTGGTTTGTGCCTGGTTTAGTCCTGATGTTGGTTTTGTCCCGTTCTAATCCTAGTTTAGTCCCGGTCTATAGTCAAGCTTTAGTTCCAGGTTTAGTCCCATTTTAGTCCCATGGTATTTAAGCAAGTGTTCCAGAGTCAATAGTAAAAAGCGTGTAGGGGTGTAGTTGTTGGAATGTCACTTAAAGCAAACTATAGATACTTTTACAGCTTGTTTTAGCCCAGAAACCCTTCCATTCAGTCAAAACATTCAAAGGTGGATAGAACGAATTAGAACCCCTTTTCTTATGACCATTGTATTGTCAATGACATAATATCTGTCTAAAATGAAGCAGAATATTATCATAATTTTTCTTCCTTTATTTTACTTATTTTATTTATTTCTTTTTCCCCCATTTACATTCTCTGTATCTTCTTTTCTCATTTACAAATTACTAGTACTAGCATTCTCCTCTGGTGGCCCACCTTACCACCTCCAAAATCACGGAAATATCACACACACACACACACACACGCGCACACAAACACAAACACGCACATTGTAAATAGCTGTGACGTCTACAAACCATGTTAGGACTTGGTATGTTTTATTATGTCTTGTTATGTCTTGTTATGTCTTATTATGTCTTGGTATGTCTTGATATGTCTTATCACCACTTGTCACTACTGCATATGACTGGTCACTATGTTTGTCTGTCTTGCATTAAATAAATAAAGGAGAAAAAAAAAGATGAAGCAGAATTGCTATTAGGCTAACCGCTGGCTAGTCACAGAGATTTGATTACTTGATATTACAGGCAAATAAAAATGAAATTCAGAAGAGTGTGACTCATTAAATAATTTCATTTAATTTAAGAAAGCAGTTTAACAGACCCAAAAGTTGTTCAACAAATTCATTTTGACAAGCTTTTTCACAATTTGGATTTTGCTAGGTAAATGAGAATCTCTGCTTTTATTCAAAATGTTTTTTACAGTGCTCCACTTGCCTTGACTTATTGAAGGTGTTAAATGCTACGAAGACCTCAGCTTAATATTCACAGCTTATGATTTGCCTCCTGTAACCAAACTATTACATGCAGCTAAACAAGCCTGCCAGCACAAATCACTTCGTATAAGGGCTGCGGAGAGCTGTCCAACCTAGGTAATTTGGCAGGTGGAGCGTGCTAGACTTTTGTAATGTTAATTGGCAGGCTCAGGATCAACAACCTGAAAACTTTTACTTATAAGACATTTTCAATTACACCTCCAGGATAGTCAGACAACAATTACGCAACATATCCCTCAAGCTGTCCACCCGCCAAATGAGACGTCTTCACTCTGCGCACACACACACACACACATAGACACACGCACACACACACACACACACATGCTCGAAAGGCTAACGCTAAGCTAACATAATAAATCACTTGCACACAACAGCTTATATTGCTCTCCCTGTACCACCTGGATTCACAGTCAAACAACAAGTTTCGTCGCGGTAAGCTAGGACAACATTTGGCTCCTACAGAAACACGACTGTACAAACAAACATGCCCAGAGGAGGCGCTCCGGGGGGCTCGAGTCAGCACGCCGCGGGGACACGCAGTGGCATTTCCAAAAAAGGATGCTTTTAGTGTAACAAGCCACATCCACTTCAGAGCTAATTGGGGGCGTCAGTGGAGAAGAGGGGAGAGGGTGTTAGGTGCAGTGTGAGGAGGACCTAGGTGTCAGAGTACACTGTGAACATAGCACAAAGTTGGAGACAGAAACTGAAACTTGGAAGAAAATTGGGTTTGCACTTTGAGGTGTGGGAACTGATGTTGCTCTCAGAGAAGACGGATATTAATCTGTTTTTAGAATATTTAGCATTAAACTGTAACATACGTAGATTCTTATTTTACATTTTCTAAAACACATTATTGCTCTAAACTGGCTTAATAGTACAAACGTGTACAAAAAACTGATCCAAGACTCCAAGATTATTTTGTAGACATTTTTTTTTTAGAACACCAAAAGTAAATATCTTCTAGATATTAAATTATGCTTTTATTGTTGAAACATTACACTGTGACCATGTTTATTATTATTAATATTTTTATTTATTTATTTATTAATAATTTTCTGAGCACTTAAGCCTCAAATGCAGGACAAAACAGGATAACCCAGTCATGTATGAATCAATCAAGATTGATCTTACTGCTTTGCCTTGAATGTTCCAAACTGTGGTATTAAATATATCTATCTTATTCAAGTACAGCTGTTTTTTTCTTGCTGATGATCATACATTCTTCCTGTGAGTGGTGTCACCATTCCAGAGATCTGACCTGTAACAACCTGGTGGGGCTATCTGCTGGTCTTCATGCAGATAGATACGTTTAAAGCCAAAGCAATAACATCTCCACTGATGTAAGGGAGTGGTAGAACCTGCACCATAAAAGTTAAATAGTGCACCTTTAAATATCTAATCCTGTATCTTTATTTGTATAGCACTTTTCTAAACAGTGCTGGTAAGTGCTTCACGGTGCAATTACCCCAATAGATCAGTGGACTTTAGTTAGTAGTTCAAAATGTATTGCTGTAGTTTAATGTCCCCACACATTTAGTTCAGGTGTTTTTCTTGCTGTGCTCCAGTTAGCTCTTTCTCAGTGGTCAGCCATACCCACGCTGATTTGGATGATTGAGGTCTTGATCTTATATGAAAAGATTTACAATTCAGATTAAAACTGTGGCACCCCACCTTCCTCATTAACTCTCCCCATTACTGGTGTAATTACATCTTTTTTTACTTTGATCTAGCCTATTTGTCATCTGCAAATATTTACTATATATGAGTTGCTTTTGTATATCACTCATATGCTAGATTACTTTTTTTTTTTTTTCAGGATAAAGTATGTGTGAATTGTTGCATAAAAGTGACAGTTCCATTTGTTCCACATGTACTGTACTATTGTTTGTTTTCGGTGTCATGATAATCCTATGCTCTTTGAACACCAGTGTATGTTAATGTGCCTCTCCCCTGAGTTGTCATTAAGCAGCTGTGCTCTGTAACCTGCCTGTAGTGTTCTGTGGGACGGTGTATGCTGGAAATAGCTGCTGTCAGACGACTGGAGCGTTTAGTGTCACGTCTCACGTGTCAGCATTGTAAACAGTTAACGGAGTGATCAATGATTATTAGGCTTAATCCCGATCAAATCATTCAGAATATGCTGTAGTGGGGACTGTATGAAGGGCATATGTGTGGTAATTATAAATAACTGTTTTTGATTTCAGAAAGATGTGATGTTGATCTTAAAAAAACATAATACTGCATTAGCCTGACATACTTTCCAGCCTGTTTTAAGCTGTTTCTAAAAATGCTTTGAGATATGTACTTGATATTACAACTTAAGTAACAGTAAGGTAATGAAGTACTAGTAGTAAAGTACTGTACTTAAGAAGAATTTTTAGGCATCTATACTTAATAAATATTACAGTGGATACTTTTTACTTTTACTTCAGTGCATTTGAGAGCAGGTATCTGTACTTTCTACTCCACCACATTTGAACTGGACTGGATCGAGTTCAAGAATAAGAAAAAATAACAAATTGATTTGTGTTGTTACTTTGACCAAAATCTTTATTTTTTTAATCAGATTCACTACATTTAACACTAACAAATTAGCAATACTTGTCTGAAATACTTTTACTTTTTACGCTTAAAGTACATTTTTAAACAGGTACTTAAATAGCGTTACTTAGGTAGATTTTTTCATGTGATACTTTTACTTTTACTTGAGTAAGTTTTTACCTCTATATCTGTACTTTTACTTAAGTAACAAAGCTGAGTACGTCATCCACCACTGGTAATGAGTATTCATATTTTGGGCATTTTTCTGAGAGCGTGCACATTTGTAAACCAAAAACATTTTTATCTTTGTCATTACAGTTAACATGAAAAAGTCTGTCCTTTCTTCTGAAAACATATTTTGACTTTCTCAAACGCACATACTCCTCACACTGTATAACTAACTTGTTTGGTAAATATTTTGTTTCGTGACTTTCAAATGTGGATTTTATTTGAAAGTTTTACGGGTACAGCCTGTTGGGATTTTTTTGCGTTCCAATTTGAAGTGATGATTAGCGTGTTATAAAAACATCCCATCGGTGGGAGAAAACAAGGTATTTCTAAATAAAAACACATCTTGTTAAAGTGAACGATATAATGCGCGCATACTAATTGGTTCATCCATCCTCTGCTCCATCTTGGCTCATTTACATTACAGATAAGAATTCACAGTGTATTGCCATTCCCTGTCTCTCTCCTAATCAGTCATTTGATGAGTATTAGAGGATCTTGTATTGTCGCACTTCAGGCTCTAATTGAGAACAAATGTGAATTGGGAGAGCGCATAATTGGGGATTGTCAAGAAGCGCGGATCTGGGCGGTATCACGGACACCTCCTTGTCGCGTTCCCCATTTCCGAAACTGTCTAGTAGAATAAATTATGCAGATTGTATTTTTTTTCACAAGAGTCCTAGTTATGGTGTGAACTTGCGATGACTTCTCTATATTTTTTTTTCCTCTTCCTCTGCTCCTACCCCCCTCTTCACGGAGACGCACTTCAAAGCTGAGAAGTGATCAAAGAAGGGAGGAGAAAAAATAAACTCCCAAACGTAGCGGCACCCTGCATACATGCATACATAGCCGCTTGCCTGTCTCGGCGCGGGTAAGTCTCGAAAAAACAAAAGGAAGTGACAATGTCTGATGTTTTTTTTTTTTTTTTTCCTGGAGCATATTCCCGTCAAACTCGGCTACTTTTCAACTCCTTCCCCAACCTCCTTCATACTTGCGTGTGTTCTATTTCGGCAGCGACAAACTGAATTAGTTATAAAAAGGGGGTACGTATAGCGCGACATGGCCCAGATAGACATCACAGACCTGGATTGAAGTGCAAAGTTGTCATAAATGAAAGTTGGTTTCGTCAGCGGGAGACGGTTGAAAAAGAAACAAAGAATCGGAGGGAAAAAAAACTGAGGTTATTGCAAGTTCACATTCACTTGATGACTATATTTTGTCTCCTTGGCAGCTTGTTTGTCTGCCAGACTTTAACTACAAAATCCAGTCTTCTAATAATTTTGATGTCTTTTTAAACTTGTCGTGAATGATTTATGAGGAGTCTTCATTAGGGAGATGGTGAAGGATAGGATTTTGGAAGTGGTTTTTAATTAAGGCGTCCTGATGCTATCTTAAGTGTGACTGGAGGTCAGTGCAGACTCCATCTTGACCCGCTGCTAGTCCTTATCTCACTGGAATAATTACTGCTTTACTACAGGCGCGAGACATTTTATTATCACAGAACACAAATATTAGCAACGCAAGTGGTTTTGGTTTCACTAGTAGGCTTCCTGTATTTTTAAATTCCTTTCCCAGTTTGTTATGAGCATGATGGGATTGTCAATTGAGCAATGAATTTCAATCATAGACTCTATAAAGAAGTTCATCAGTCAGTTTGACGTCACCCATAGCGTCCGGCTCCAGTCAAATGAAGCTCATCAAGGCTAGCAGTTATAGTTGTAGTTATATATTGGAATTCCGACCGCGATTATCATAGCAGCCAAAGAGCCAATCCGGAGCGAAGCTGTTGAAGGTAACGCCCCTTCCCGCCCCTCACCGCTGGTTAACATGGAGCGGGCGCTTAGCAACACTGTCAATCAAACCTGTTGCTAATGCTAGCTGGAGCGACCTCGGGAAAAGAAGGTGCCTGATTTGTCTTTATTAATGTTCATGTCATATTATTGTTCAGATTAATAGCGAAATAAAAACCCCAGGATCATGTAGAGCGGGTTAATACGAACAGTTTAAGACCAAAATGTCGAGCCCGACAGCAACAGTTACAGAGAGAGGGGTGACAGTTTTTCAGCGTAAAGTGAATTGGAGCCAGAGTTGATGGAGCCGGAATCGCGCCCATGATCACTTCACTTCCTATTCGAACGCGGCAGCTAGCAGGTTAGCTATGACCATTTATATATACACAGTCTGATTTCAGTGTGTATGATTTATTTGTCATATTGCTATTCATCAAAAATATTAACATATGACAGGTAGTTTGCAATTATAGAAACATCTTTCTTGAAGTAGATTGAAAATATATAATGTATCATCTGCCATATAACTCATAAATTAAGTATTTTCTATTTTACTTTGCTTTTACTTTGTCCGTACTGTTTGTTTCTGTGTAGTGCGGGTGTTTATGAATTTAAATGCCCCAACAACTCAACATATTAATTAGCTCTTCTTCTGATGCATTGTAAGACATGCATGAGTGAAGGTAATCTCAGTCAGAAGAGACCTGAACAGAACTTATTGTAGATGAACTTGGATCCTTTGTCTTAATGGACCAAAACTGTGAGCTGGTGAGGAGGAGGAGATAGAGAGGCTTAGGTGGCTGAAGTGGTTCTGCTGCTGTGGTGAGAGAACAGAGGAGGTTGCGGAACACGATACAGAAGGCGAGAGCTGTCTTCCTATAAATAGCTCAATTGGTTAGAGATTGTTGAGAGGTAAAGATGTGAAGCTGTAACTGGCTTAGAAGAACAAGGAAACCAAGGCAACCAACCAAGAAAATAGATTTATCATACTCAGTTTTCCTTTTATTTCCATACAATTCTTATATTTACATGAGTGCATTTGACTCTTTTGGTATTAACCCCACCTCAGTACCTCTCCTTCACGTCTTCTCCATCAGCAGTAGAAGGCAATGATGAGACCGGGATACAAAAGACTTGAGCCGGCAGTAGGTGTCTCTCAATCTGGCAAGTGCAACGGCCAAGCTTGTTAGTCACGCTGTGGAAAGCCCTCACACACACACTGCAGTACACGCACAACCGTCCCGTGGATAGACTTAATCCTATGTCGAGGAAGCGGAAAGAGGAGATAGTAAAAATTGGGTCACTCTCTGAGCAGACTGGTGTGAAGGCGTTCCCCTGGAGGTGGATGGGGCTCTGAACTTTGGCTGACCTCGACACAACAATGAAGCCATCAAGGGGGATGAAGAGTGTTTGAAGTAATCCGGGTGACTTTATCGACTATGTTTAAATGTAGGATTATGGAAAGGTGCTGGTGATGGATGGAGCAGAGTGGGTTTAGCAATGCAGATGAGCTTAACACAGGAGTTTAGTGATCGTAGAAAGATGCAAATAACTGCTTTCATGAATACCTGTGTTCATTATGTTAAATATCTTTTTCTGGATATTCCATTTCAACATTTAATTACATTTGTATGGTGTGTTCCAGGGGTCTAAAATTGTTAGAGTGCTTTAAATTTGGCCTTTTTTATTCCCTTCATCGTCAGTCTACAACACCTATGTCCCTCCACTATTCTCCTAAGGCCCACCAGAAGTTTCTGCGACATTTAAAAAGTGCTTTGCCCATGAGCACAACTGCAATAGATGTTTGAGTCAAATTTCTCCTCGACAAGGATGTACACTTCAATCACAGAGGACATGCCCAAGTGATCTTAGTTTGATTCCCAACGTGTGGCGATTTATGTTGTCTTGATACAATTATTCACTTTTGTCCACATATCGGGGCCACAGCAGCTCCGTTGAAGTGTTTGTCCACTGATCCAAAGGTTGGCGGTTCGAATCCCACTCTCGACATAAGCATCATTGGTAGAGCGGTTAGATCCACTGACCCACAGTTTGGCGGTGCGATTCCAGCTCCCACAAATGAATGCTGCTGTTGTGCTCTTGGGCAAGACACTTAACCCACCTCGCCCCCAGTGCCTGCGTACACTGGTGTGTGCCACCTCGCCCCCGTGCCTGCGTACACTGGTGTGTGAATGGGTGAGTGGTTTCTTGAAGGTGGAAAAGCGCTATATAAAAATCTGACCATTTGACCATATCAATTGTCAGTACCAATACTTTTGTTGTCTGACAGAACTGAAACACCTTTCTGTCTGTTGAGTTTTCTTTAGAGCAAAGTGAAGACATCTAACTTCAGAAACTTTGCAGCAGCATTTTACAAAGTTTGAAGTGCTAAGATTTTAGGTCAAGATCAACAGTGCAATAAATTGTCAGGTAATACTTTCAATAGCCAGTTTACCTAACCAGATACCTAGGCCTGTCACCATAAGTACTATATCGACTTATAGTTCAATATATGAAAGCTGGAACAATATTTCTGGGGTCAGTATTTCTCGTGTGTACATTTTCTTTGCACTACTGGGACATTTTTGGTTATTTTTTGGCTATATGATAAGATTTGAGCCGTAAAAGTTTGAATTAATAACTTCTTACAGATGCAAACTAAGTACTAAAGCGTTTCATTCTGCTGTTTATTTATTGCAGCTCATGATTTTTTTTTTTTTTTTAACAGTATTGTGCATTTAGAATAGTTTTTGTGGGTTAAATCTGCTCTTGGGTTTTTTGCATCAGCAGCATAAATTAGTTTCAGTATTATTGTTTATTGTCTATATTTACTTCAGCAATATATCCCACTTCAAAATGTGTTATCGTGACAGATCTACAGATTCTTGATATCATACATACATTTGACAGCTATAAAATGTACTACTATTGTATGACAGCAACAGCTTTACTATTTGAATATCGCATGAATGAGAATCTCAACTAACATTGTTTCCTGGAATCTATGTTTATTCCACAATGATGTTTTTCATGAAGGAAAGGTTGTGTTTTACAGTAACACAAGTAGTTTTACAAAATTAGATCAGTGCAAAAAGTTGTTATATTTAAAAACATCTAATTCATTTCTGGCCAAGTTTAAGTGTAAAACTCCACGCACATTTAAGGTTGTGATTTACTTTTAGTGCTGGAGCTGTGACACAAATCATCTCTATAGTCCAGAATTGCGTTTGTGGAGCCATTTTAAACTGCCGTTCTTCATTGTAACGGTTAAACTCTGCTCCACTTAGAGTCAGCAACTTGTCAAATACGCTGTTCATCCCAAATCCCCAAAAGTCGAATTCCCTGCCACAGTAAAGGCCAGTAGTTATCAACAAAGGAGCATGGTTTAAATTAATATTTTCAAAAAGTGCAGTGTAATTTGAACATTTCTAATTGCAGGGTTTTGTAAGGGTCAGCTATGTTCCCACTGCTCAATATTCCCATAGCTTTGTGTTCCCACATTTTAGGGATTTCTGTTTTTGTTGTAGTTAGCAGCACTTTGTTGTAGGTTTGAAGTAAAGCTTTGGTTAAAGCAGGCCTGTTATGCTAAATGGACTTTTTAGAGCTTTTAACCATGTTATAGTTATACATTTACTCACCCAAAGTTGTATTTGGGGTGATTTGTGCACGTTTGAGCAATCTTAAGTCATTTATTTTCAAGATGCCATATTGCCGATCAATCCCGGTTTTCACCATCACCGGCATACGCCAACCGCTCTGTTCTTACTTTGTTCTCCAACTTTATTTTCCTAATCAGTGATAGTGGTGCTGTGTAGTCATTTTGGTACAAATGAAAAAAAATCTGCTGCTCGCTAGTGTGATCTGCAACTATCCATCGGAGGTGCCTACTTTTTGTTGTGATGACATTTACGGCGATGTCAGCTCCCACTGGACACTGCAGTTTTCTAATACGGAAGTCAGCAGACTTGTTTCTTTAATTAAGTTATTTTAGATCAATATTGCCATTTAAAATGTGCAAATTATAGCATGATATGTCATAGATTATAGCTATATAGCAGACACAAACACAACAGGTCTTATTTAAGTTAAGGTCTTTTTGTACGATAATGGTTAAGTGTAGGGCCTTTATGGTTTTGGTTTTAAGATTAGGGCCTTTCAAAAACAAAACTGTGTGCACATACATACAGCCCTTCTTTCAAAGCGTTCTAAGAAACCTGAAAACATAGAGCCATGAACATAGCTTCTGTATTGTGTGGTTGTGCATGTCAATTGTCCCTTCTCCATCACTAGCCACAGCCCATCCCACTCCTTACATTAGTGTTGATGTATGCTTATGCAGGTGCACTGGCCGAGACGATAGCTTTGATTTATAAACCAATATAACTTGTTTTACGGGGGATTGATCCGGCCACGTCTCCATCAGTGAAGCATTCCTTTGTCTTTATTCAGAGTGACAGCAGGTAATATCGGTGCGACACTCAAAGCCACGCAATCGAAAACTGTTTACTGCAAATGTTTAGCGTTATCACGCCATCTCACCTTCAATTATTAAGCCACTTTTCCGACCTGACAGAAAATGTTGTTATGGAAAGACAGATCTTGATATATAGCACTTCATGGAAAAGTTGTGAGACCCTATGATACGTGTTACACTGTATGTTGTGAATGTTACGTGCAAGTGTGGCATGAAATCTGAAAAGCCATATGCTAACTGTCAAATTCTACTTGCGGCAGTGAGAAATGCAATCATTATTTCTTGTGTTTTGTTAGCGATGTGCTCCTTTTTTTTTTTTTTTTTTTTTTTACATTTCTATAATTTTTAACTAAGGGTAATGCTGGTTGAATGAACCAGCTAGACCTGTAACTGGCCACAATATGAAATAATGACAAAAAAACAGTATACAATTGTACCAAAACATCATGGTATCTTGGAATTGTCAAATTATATGGCATAGTGCTGAGATGTACACCAGAAACATTTACGTTTAAAAGTATTAGTCTTGCTGATGGCTCAACTTGTTGTAGCATTACGTAATGTTTTAGTTGTAGGTGCATTAGTGATTTACTTGTGGCAGGTTGTTTTGCCTTGATTTATGATGTAGACAGACTTAAATTACACTTATATCAACTTTATTGATGGTGTTGACACGATGTTGAAGTCAAACATAATGTTGTACAAGTTTGAGGTGAAGTGATTAATTTACGGGTCCTGTACCCATTTTTTCCCCCATTAGCAAAATTTGTCTTTCCCGTGTAGAGATCTATTTTAGAAGCAGTTCTGAAGTCAACATATGTCCGCTGCTTGCTGTCTATTTCTAATTAGAAAGAGTTTTGTTGTCCAGTAATGAGAAGGTGCGTGTTAGCATGCTAGTTGTTTTTAGTTTTACCATCAAGGCAAAACTTGGCCTCTGAGAGCGGTGAAAAGTGCTTATAGACTTATCGCAGTGATTAATTAGGATGCTAAGGGTGAATCTATAAGGTAAGAGAGGAATAACTCTGGACCACTGCAAACCGTTTAAGATTTACTAGTTCTGTTTTTCACATTTTTAAGACACAGCGCCTTTAAGTAAACTTTTTAAGAAACTTAGATTAGACTAGACTTAGATTAGACTTAGATTAGATTAGACCAAGATGCGACTAATGGTGGGGAGGATTAAAATTAAACTATACCAATTGCTATTAGCACAACTGATGATGTGAACAACAAACTAGATGCTATTGTTCATGTTGTTTTAGTTTAGCAAGAGCCTTCAGTAGCATAAACATCTCGTATACAGTATGAGTTTCTAGAGAAGCACCGAGTGCTTATAGATTTTATATAAAACTCAAGATGAGACACATTTCATTTCACCCACAGCGTCCTTCCCATTTTGCACAACTGTTTCCAATCTCTTTTCCATAGCCCTTTATTTCACTTGATTTATTTATCCTATTGCAATGCATACATCCAGACCTCTGCCCGACAACGCTGTACGTCAGTGGGCTTCAATCTCCTTCTGTCTCTCATTTCCAAGCAATCACTCTCAGATGTCCCGCGTCCGGTGGCTGCCATGTTGTAGACCCCCTCTCCCTTTCTCCCCCCTCTCCCCCATCCCCACCCC
>KN473646.1:3989-14233 GCA_000787095.1 Periophthalmodon schlosseri
AGATCTGGCTAAAGTTATACCCACAGCACCTGGAAAGATTATGGTATATGCCTGGGGGAGGTGCTTCCTGGTTAGGAGGGTATATAAGCAGTGGAAGTCAGTCGAGGAACATCAAGAGAACATCAGTGTAGCTGTGTACATGTGGGTTTGTTTCCTTAATTTCTGTTGCTTTTTGTTTAAGTTGAGCACAGTTATTTTTTGTATATGTATTATTTTTCCACGCATTACCACGGTGATTGAAATAAATGTTGATGATGGGGGAATTTTTCTCAGTCTGCCTCCTACTTTGACCACATCGAGCCAGCTTCCCCACAATTATTATTATTATTTATTTATTTTGTAAATTTTATTTTTTTCCATGTACACTACCAGTCAAAGGTTTGGACACACCCTCTCAATCCATGTTTTTAAAATGTATTTATTATTCTTACTTTTTTTTACATTTATTTTTACTACTTTCTACATTTTATACACACACAGAAGACATCAAATATATGAAGCAATATATATGTAATTATGTAGCAATGAAAAAAAGTTTAATAACTAATAATAATAATATATATTTTTAATATTTGTTATATTCAAATCCAAATATCCACTCTTTGCTTTGTCGAAAAATAATATTAGTTATTTCACTTTTTTCCTTTACTACATAACTCCATATATCTTGCTTCATTTACTTGATGTCTTCCGTTTGCGTATAAAATGTAGAAAGTAGTAAAAATAAAGAAAAAAAACACTGAATGCGAGGTGTGTCCAAACTTGAGGTAGTGCACATGGAAAAAAAAAACAAAAAACCCCCACAATTTTTAGGAAGATTTGAATTGCACAAAAATACGTAAACATATTTGTTTTTGATGAGTGAAAAGATCACTTTGATCAACGCAAGAATTCACTTTTGACCGGTGGTGTATTTTGGCATATATTCCTGTTTGGAAAAAAAAAAATTAATTGCAATTTCTTATGCGATCCCAAATATGTATAGTTTTTGACAGGAACAACCATACAAATTAAAAAATATAAAATGAATCTTCACATACATTTGGCTTTATATACAGTTTGAACCTTTGAATTCTATTGTGAGGTTATGTTGAAGGACAGTAGGGGGCGCTTGAGATATTTTCTGACCAATAAGAGAAATGCTGATTTAACCCTGGAGAACCCAAGAACCCTTTTCTTCAATGGAAAATTATGAACAATGCATTAAATTACTGCTATAAGTTCACTGAACACTGAAATATCCACTTTTTCAATTTTAACCCTTTATTCCCTAATTTAGGATCAGGGCCAAATTTGACCCATTGGGCTTTAGACGTATCATTTCAAAGAATCACAATAACAAACACTGTCAATGCAAACTATTTTAAATTTAGGAAAATAATCAGTCAACCACACAGATACACACAGAGACATGAGACAATGTTCTTTTTTGCTTTATTTGTTGCATGTTAGAACTGAATTTCAAATGTACAAACACACTTTGGCCAATGGAAACAAGAACACAAGGCCAAAATCACTACCACTCTGGCTCATTTTAGTTCAATATTCATCCACTAGGTGTCTCTATGCAGGGGCCAGAAGTGGCACTCTGGGCTTTTGAAGTTAAACTTGACATATTTTTTTGTTTGTTCATTTTGGGTAGCAGCAATTAACTGCTAATTAAAATCAGCACCATTGACAGTATTTGTTCATTTGGGTAGCGGCAATTAGCTGCGGCCAAATTTGACCCCGTGGGTTCTCCAGGGTTAAACAACATGCTCAGTGGTGTGAAATTAGAGACAGATCGATATATCAGCTGGTCGATATTTGCAGTTTTTAGCAAATGGGCTGTCGGACTTAGACTTCCAGCACAGCCCGATATTTCGTTTTGGCCTCCTGCTGTTCTAAAGAATCCGCATAAAGCTTTATTTTTTTTTACACTGCAAAGAAATAGCTGCACGAAACATGACCGCACAGCTCTCTCACAGGTCTGCGGTGAAACATATCGAGTAAATAGAAACAGCTTTTGTGAAATGAGAAAAAATGCAACATATAATTTGACCAAAGAAAATGAAAAAAGTTGAAATCGATATAACCCAACTCCGCTAAAGTCCCGTAAGCTCATGTTTGCGCTGTACTATTTGGCAGAGCGTTTGAAATGCTATCAGGCTCGCGCAAATGTGATGAAAAAACACAGGGTCAATCGCAACTGGACCTCGGCGTTATATTGGGCCGGCTCTATCCGCGGTCGGTTCTAACAAGCGGTCAGGGAGAGGCCAGAGGGGCGGCCGAGCGCGCCGTCCCCTCTGCTCCCTGCTCCTCGCCGCTAGGCTCCAGTTAATAGAAAAGACCTGCTCCTCCCGTCCCCTCCGCCCCGACGCCCAAACTCAACGCTCCCTCCGCAGATTCCATTATCCCGCTGCTGACCCGCTGTTCACTTCAGCAGCTCGGCGTTACACGGGACGACGGCGGAGACGGGATTGGAGCTGAAAGTGAAGCTATAGGCAAATCGGGGTAAGATGGTATTAAAAAAAAAAAAAAAGTTGAAATAAGGTCTCTTTTTTGTTTAAAGCGCCGATATTACGCTTTTTTCTGATGTATGTTGTAATGTTTCCTCGTCACAACCAGACCTGGAGTTGTGTTTTGTTTCATTCACTCACAAACCCTGCATATTTAGGCTGAGTTCTTCTCTCAAACGGAAAACGCTCTGTTCCACCTTGTGATGTCATGGGGTAATACAGAAAGTGCTCCACCGTGTTTTTAAACTCCACACACCTTCACTAGAATCATTTGGATGATTTCAGCCCTGGAATTGCTAATCTCTACTGAACTAAAGGTAAAAGGAGCCGTTAACTTGAAAACTACCACTTCATGACATCACAAGGTGGAACAGAGCATTTTGAGTTTTGGAGATGTAGACAGACTAATAATAAAGTGTTACTCAAACATGTGTGAATGAAACAAAACACAACTCCAGGGATGTTTTTGAGGAGGTAACAGCGTTAGAACAACAATTATAAAAAGTTATATCACTTTTTAGTTTTGAAGTAATTTTTATTCTTATAGCAGGTTTCAAAAGTACAACACAAAAATATGATTCCATTTGTCCTTGATCAAATCCTCTAAACTTTACTTTCTTTAATAATATATCTAGAACATGGTGGACAAAAAGTTTAAATTTTTTTCCAAATTAACAATTTATATCAGTCCTATTCTGCAAAATGGACTTTTCAGAGCATTTAACCATGTTATAGTTATAGTATAGTTTCCTTCTCGTTTACCCTGTTGAAGTTGTATTTGGAGTGATTCATGTTTGAGCAATATTTAATCGCTTATTTTCAAGACGCCATTTTGCCGATCAACCCCCGTTTTCACCTCCACCGGGACACGCCCACTGTGACGTACGCACTTCGTTCTCCAATTTTATTTTCTTAATCTGTGATACTCGTAGGATTCGGCAGCGTCACGTCATCATTTTGGTACAAATGAAAAAAAAAATCCGGTGCTCGCTAGTGTGACGTGCAGCTGTCCACAGGGGGCGCCGACAGCTACACGGCTCTTTGTTGTGATGACGTTTACGGCGACGTCAGCTCCCACTGGACACCGCAGTTTTCTAACGCGGACGTCAGCGGATTTGTTTCTTTTATTAAGTCGTTTTAGATGAATATTACGATTTAAAATGTGTAAATTATAACGTAACGATCCATGAGTGTCAGAGATTATTACTATAGAGCGACACAAGTACGATAGGTCTGATTTAAGCCTAAGTATTGTCTAATTTACCCAAGCACAATCACACACACGCACACACACACACACAGAAGGCAAGTAAAGTGTCTTGCCCAAGGACACAACAGCAGTATGTACCAATAGAACCAGTACTTGCTAATCAGTAAACATCTGGAAACTAAATATTTAATTCAAATACAGAAACAACGTAGTACACTGTGTGCAAACCACTGTTATGTTCAGGGTTTAGGGTTTTTGAGTATTTTTTTCAGTTGTGTTTCATATTTCACTGACGTCACTGAAAACAGGAAGAGGTTCAGCTGGTTATTCCTCCATTTTAAGGACATAACCAGAACCGGTCCATTCTACAGCCCCAGAACCGAGCGAAACGTCACCTGAGACGCATCAATACTGAAAATAATCTGACTGTTTGGTTTCGCTGCAGGACGACGAGGAGAAAGAAAAGAGAGGACTCGAGGCAGGAATCAAAGAGATGGAGAGAGGGAAGAGAGGGAAGAGATGAAGAGAGGGAAGAGATGAAGAGAGGGAAGAGAGGGAGATAGGGGAGAGGGGAGGAAAGAGAAGGAAGAGAGAGAAGGAAAGAGACGGAGAGAGGGAAGAGAGGGGAGGAAGGAGAGGGGAGAGAGAGAGAGAGGGAAGAAAGGGGAGGAAAGACTGAGAGAGAAGGAAAGAGAAACAGTGAGAGAGCAAGAGAGAGAGCAAAAGAGAGAGAGCGAGGGAGAGAGAGAAAGAAAAAAAAGAACGAGAGCAACAGAGAGTGAAAGAGACAGAAAAAAGAGAGAGAGACAGTGACAGAGAGCGAGAGAGAGAGAGAAAAGGAGACTGGTTGTCAAGTGTTTTTGACCAGACAAAATGAAAAGTGCAACGGTTTACTCAGAGAATGCCCAAAGCACCCGATCCCTCTCCTCAGACACTGGAGACCCCTGAGACTCTGGTGACCCCTGGAGACTCCTGAGACCCTGGAGACCCCTGAGACCCTGGTGACCCCTGGGACCCTGGAGACTCCTGAGACCCTGGTGACCCCTGAGACCCTGGTGACCCCTGAGACCCTGGTGACCCCTGAGACCCTGGTGACCCCTGAGACCCTGGTGACCCCTGAGAACCTGGTGACCCCTGAGACCCTGGAACGCTTTCAAGGTGAAGAGACCAACCGTGCATCCATTTTGTTTAACGAGGACTTGAGATGACTCGGCTCTCAGCACCGGCTCTCGGCTCTGGCTCTGAGTCCTGGCTCTCAGTCCTGGCTCTGCAGTTTTCATTGTTAAGCAGCCTACACGCGTGTTCTCCAGCATCATTAAAATACACCCACATATTTACAAAACAAGGACAAACAGCTGAGACTCCGAGACCCTGGTGACCCCTGAGAACCTGGTGACCCCTGAGACCCTGGAACGCTTTCAAGGTGAAGAGACCAACCGTGCATCCATTTTGTTTAACGAGGACTTGAGATGACTCGGCTCTCAGCACCGGCTCTCGGCTCTGGCTCTGAGTCCTGGCTCTCAGTCCTGGCTCTGCAGTTTTCATTGTTAAGCAGCCTACACGCGTGTTCTCCAGCATCATTAAAATACACCCACATATTTACAAAACAAGGACAAACAGCAGCGGCCTGAACGGAAAACACAACTCTGACCAGATAATCGGGCAGAGGAGAAGTTACATCCGAAATATATACGATTCTACAAGAGATTGGGATTATTTTATTCATGTATTTTTAAAGTAATACAAACTTCAAACTGATCTGTTTTCGGATTAGATTGTTGTAAATAGTTTTGTATGTGCTCTTCATCAAATTTGGATATATTTACTCAAAATAATGAAAAAAAAAAAATAATAATAATAATAATTTTAAGTTGTATTCATAGACTGTTTAAAGAAGTGGACTAAGTGAGTGTGACGTCACCCACAGCGTCCGGCTCCAGTCAAATTAAGCTAATCGAGGCCAGAGCGGTTATAGCGGCAAATTTGGAGTTTCATATTTGAAATTCCGACCACTAGTATCGTAGCAACCAAAGTGCCAATCCGAAGCGAGGCTGCTGAAGGTAACGCCCCTTTCTGCCCGCACCACTGGTTTAGCGGGGAGCGGGCGCTTAGCAACGCTGTCATTCAAACCTGTTGCTAACGCTAGCGGGAGCGGCCTCGGGGAAAGACGGCGCCTGATTTGTCTGTTATTAATGTTCATATCTCGATTCACTGACACAATAGCGAAATGAAAACACCTGGATCACGTAGAGCGGGTTAATACGAATATTTTAAGACAAAAATGACGAGTCTGACAGCAGCAGTTACAGAGGGAGGGGCCACGGTCAATGGAACCGGAAGTGCGCCCACGCTCACTTCCTATTTGGAACGCGGCGGCTAGCAGGTTAGCTATGTCCATTTATGGTTGTATTATAAATCATATAATTTGTTCAATAGATGTTTGAAATAATATGGAGACATTTTGGAGCCTTTATATGAAGCATTAAAGTTTCTATTGCATTTGTGTGTTTTTATTTACATGTTTATTTGATAAGAACAGAACCAAAAACACTGTAACGGTCGCAGCAAACGTAATATCTGCAGCTCAGAGCTCATGTACAGACCGAGCCATCTTATAATTATAAAGTCAAAAGTAGGAACAGGAAATGAATTTCCTAAATCTGGGTCAATCTGGCTTTAGGTAAAGTGTTATGTCCAGTACAAATATATGAAAATGGAACTGTCATAAAGAAGTAGTACATGATGGGAGTAGTAGTAGCAGCAGCAGTAGCGGTAGAAGTAGTAGTAATCGTAGTGGTAGTAGTAGTAGTAATAGCAAAAGTAGCAGCAGCAGTAGCAGTAGTAGTAGTAGTAGTAGTAGTAGCAGTAGCAGTAGTAGTAGTAATAGAAACAACAGCAGTAGCAGCAGTAGTAGCAGTAGCAGTAGCAGTAGCAGTAGTAGTAGTAGTAGTAGTAGTAGCAGTAGCAGTAGTAGTAGTAATAGAAACAACAGCAGTAGCAGCAGTAGTAGCAGTAGCAGTAGTAGTAGTAGTAGCAGTAGCAGTAGCAGCAGTAGTAGTAGTAGTAGCAGCAGTAGAATTAGTAGTAATTATAGTGGTAGTAGTAGTAATAGCAGCAGCAGTAGTAGTAATAGTGATAGTACTAGTAACAGTAGAAACAGCAGCAGTAGCAGTAGTAGCAGTAGCAGTAGTAGTAGTAGTAGCAGTAGCAGTAGCAGCAGTAGTAGTAGTAGTAGCAGCAGTAGAATTAGTAGTAATTATAGTGGTAGTAGTAGTAATAGCAGCAGCAGTAGTAGTAATAGTGATAGTAGTAGTAACAGTAGAAGCAGCAGCAGTAGCAGTAGTAGCAGTAGCAGTAGTAGTAGTAGTAGTAGCAGCAGTAGAATTAGTAGTAATTATAGTGGTAGTAGTAGTAGTAATAGCAGAAGTAGCAGCAGTAGTAGTGGCTTTAATAGTGATAGTAGTAGTAGCAGTAGAAACAGCAGCAGTAGTAGTAGTAGCAGTAGTAGTAGTAGCAGTAGTAGTGATAGCAGATGCTTAAGGGTGAGGTGTCTTTGTTGTTGGGGACTTGACTTGAATTTTGTTGAATATTTTTCTTTTAGATATACATATTTTTTCCTTAATTCACATTTTTCTCAACACATCCAAAAACACACTAAAAGCAGCACGGGCGGCCGTCCCCGAACCTGCATTAGAGGCATTATATTGTACGGGACATTGGCTGACATTTCTCCCGCATTTTATTTGCTCTCACTGTTCCTCCCTGGCCTCCCATTATCGCCGGGCAGCAGGCAGGATCCTCCAACTCCACAAAAATATAAAAATAAAACCCACACACACGACAAAATAAATAATTCCGCTCCGTGCCAGGCCGGTCCGTTTGGTGTCCGAGCCACTGGGGACATGCGTGTGACAGCGGCGTACACAGCGCCTTCTCTGTATGGGAGGAATGTGACACTAAAGCTAACACAAAGATATAATGTTATGCAGGAATCCAGCCTGACACTGTGTTCTGTTAGGCCACCTGCCCATGGCCGCAGCAGTGAGGGGGGAACACATTTGAATAATGTATAAAATCTACAAGCCCAAATGCGTGAAGTCCGAGTTGCTGTATTCAACGCCGTAGAATCAAATTAAAAGGGAGTGGTAAACGGTCGCGTTTTTATAGAGCGCTTTTCCAGCTTCAACATCAAGGAACCACTCACCCTTTCACACTGGGGGTGAGGGGGGTTAAGTGTCATGCCCAGGGACACAACAACAGTGATCATGAAAGCTGGAATCGCACCGCCGACCTGCGGGTCAGTGAATTTGACTGCTCTACCAATGATGTTTTTAGGTTGAGAGCGGGATTTGAACCGGCAAACTTCAGATCAGTGGACAAACACTCCAACCAACTGAGCTGGAAAGTTTAAAAGGAACTACCGTATTTTCCGGACTATAAGTCACATTTTTTTTCATAGTTTGGCCGGGGGTGCGACTTATACTCAGATGCAGTTTATATGTGAAATATATGTTTTTTTCTTCATTATTATGCATTTTTTGGCTGGTGCGACTTATACTCCAGAAAATACGGTGTGTATATATATATATATTTGTCTCACAATGGGAAATTCCAATGTTGCAACACCAAAGTACAAGAAAAATTGAAAGTATCAAAACCGGGACGAGGGGGCCTTTCTACTCTCACACACCTGAGATACTTGTTGGTTATTAATGTTCATATCTTCAATCACGGACACAACAGCGAAATAAAAACACCAGGATCACGTAGAGCGGGTTAATACGAACATTTCAAGACCAAAATGACAAGTCTGACAGCAGCAGTTACAGAGAGACGGCCGACAGTTTTCTAATGTAAAGTGAATTAGAGCCGATGGAGCCGGAAGCGCGCCCATGCTCACTTCCCACTTGGAACGCGGCGGCTAACGGGTTAGCTATGCCCATTTATATATACAGTCTATGGTCTCGGCATCTATTTATAAATATTACAAAATACGGATTCGCCCGAGATGAATGGTATAACCCAGAACCACACACACCTCTGAGTGGTCCAGTCGCCTGTGCCTCTGCTCCGATTGGCTCCCGCTGCACTAAACACCATCTGCTGTGTACATAGGGCACCATGACGCACCCGCACCATCCGAGCGCTCCACATAAACAGGCTCTCGGCTCGCTGTTTGCCTTCACGTTTGCTGACCGAGTCCACTCTCCTCTCTCTGTACGGGTTATTGCACCAGCACAATCCTATTAGAGCACATGGCAGGACCGCAGCTTGTGTTGAGAGCTATCAGCGTGAACAGGGTACGTGTGGTCCTATAAGCCAGAGAGGAGGCGATACGGGACTTTCGGCTCTTTTGTTGTGGGTTCCGAATCTTTTGGATTTGCTCATTATAAAGAACCGTTCAAAAGACTGGCTATTCTAGGTGTATTTGTACGACCGAAGCCAAGGTGAGGATTCATTTAACCTACAAACTAACCAGAGAGACGGATTAATATAATTGTTTAAACTGAAAATGGGGGTGTGTCCTGTGTTCCTCTTGAAATCATGCGCAATGGTAAATGGCCACATGATTTTTATGTAGCGTTCTCAACAACATTCATCCGTGGGAGCTGGAATCGCACCGCCAACCTGTGGAACAACGGATCTGACAGCTCTACCAATGATGTTTACGGCGAGAGCGGGATTCGAACCGCCAACCTTCGGATCTGTGGGCAAACACTCTACCAACTGAGCTACTGTCGCCCCCAAATCCAAATAAAATAAAAAACTAAACTATTACTACGTTGTCAAATTTTTTTTTTTTACTGATTTTTGTGTTGGTTCAGCGCAAATCAGCGTAAAAAATGCCTAAAATAAACTCTTAAAAAATTACATCCAAACAGTCACACCATTCACATTAAAGAACCGTTTAAAGGAGCCAAACTTGGTCATGAACACCACATCTGTAGAAAGCGCCCACCCTTTGCCCGCACAGTTAAGAGAGGTGTAACTGCAGTATTCCCCAGAGAAATTATTCTACTGCGCCATTCAAGAGGCTGGGGAAGCTATGTCTATAAGGGCCAGGTCCCTGCGGGGTAAACAATACTCGTGATCAAATCAACAAACGGGAATGAGATTTCAAACTGGAGCCGGTGGAGAGGTGTGGAGAGGAGAGCGGGAGAGTACGACTTCTTAAGTAGAAATATATATACTTTTTTTTTTAAAGTTCTGTGATCTTCATGTTATTGTATTGTGTTTTGTATGTTCTAACTATGCGTTGAACTGCTGGTTTTTGGCCTTTACTACCTTAAGAAAGAGTTTTTTTGTTTTTTTTTTTTATTTCAATAGGAAAAATATAGGTCAAATAAAAGTTATCTTCTTCTACGTTTTTTATTTTGACCCAAACTTCATTAAAACTGTTTTTTGTTTTTTTTTTATTTTGGTGAATGTCAAATTTTTGCCCTGTACGCAAACAAATCCTGGCATTTCAGTTATTCAAGTTATATAAATAAAAGGTTTAATTATGGTTCAGAATATATTATTGATAAAAAAAAAAA